>VZSZ01007083.1:59590-89082 GCA_013398815.1 Ibidorhyncha struthersii | reverse complement strand
TTTTTTTGATACTAGCTACCTGCGCGATTCTGTTTTGGAAAGTAACTAAGGATTGGGTTTATTTTAAATGAAAAAGTTGACCTGAGTCAGCAGCGTGGCTCCCTGCCTCTGCTGTGAGTCACCTTTGCTGACTCGGACTGAGAGAGGTTCCTACCCTTCCTGGCATGGAGGGCCTGAGCCCTTGGGCGAGCAAGCAGCGTTTCCTGGTCGTTGTTAGCAGCAGCGGCATTAAGCCGTTTCTTTCTCCAAGGCTTCTGTCTTTTATCACTCCAGTGCAAAAGGTTCGGTTATATTTGGGACGGTTCCTGACGGCGAGTTGGTGTTGCTGTACCTGAGGGTGGAGTTTGTGGTGGTAAAGCAAGGAGACCCCGCGCTGAATTTGCGGAGCTGGTGGTTAAGATTGGAGGCTGGATCAGAGGTCGTCTTTAAGGAAGGAGAGGGATGGGCTGAGGTCTCACCAGTGCTCCACCAGTGATGGCCCCTGCAGACACCATCGGCCCTTCTGGCTGAAGGAACCAGGCTCTGCTAGCGCAGGGGAGCAGAAGCACGTGTGGTTCTTGCAGTGGAAGCTCCGCTCATGTACTGTGACCTCTCGGGTGTGTTGTTCACTTTGCCCTTCCTGTAAGTCGGAGTGTTTTCATGATGTGATATGAATTGGCCTTACCCCATGTCAGGCTTTCTTTAGCACTAGGAAAGAAGAGTTTTCTTTATTCAGGAAAGAACAAGCAGATTTCTTAGTATTGCTCCGAACACCTGCTGAAACGGGGAACTTGAGGGTGCCTGAGAGTCAGGCTTTCTCCATCCCTCCTGGCAGCCCAAGCTCAGGCTCTGTCAATGGGAGGGGAGCAAACCCTGCTGCTAATTTGGGGTTAACCCACAAGTCCGGTCAAAGCTGAAATGTGGTTAGCTGTGCTCGCTCGTTTTCCCTGCCACCTGCAGCCAATGATATGGCTCTTCATTTCTTCAGCCTTGTGTCACTGTATGTTTTTCAGGATGCACCATGTTCCAGCCCAGCAACAGCTGTATTTTGGGTATCAGTAGGGTCTTGTGCGTCCCAACTTGTGAACTGCTTTGGGCCAACAAGTCCCATGGGATCCTTACTATCTTACAGGGATTTAATTCACCTTTGATGGCTTCTGCATCACCTCTGCAAAGGTGCTTTCTTTGTGCTGCCCATTCCCTATGTGCTTCTGAGTTCAGTGTTTTAACATTTTGAGGTTATTTTGTTCAAGGATTGCTGAACTTCATTTCCCTGTGCTAGGAGGGAGCTGTGCCTCCAGTCTGTTGGATCCTGGATTCCTACCTCTGGGCCGACACACGACTCTCTTAATGAGACAGTTCACGTGGAAAGGCACAGCTCTGCGTGTCCTACCCCCGCATCCTTGTGTACGTTGCCTGCTTTTTGTAGCAGGAAATAACACGGGAGGGAGTTCCCCTGACTCACTGACTTGGAAGATCAACGGCATGGCTGAGCTTTCACTTGCATTTCCTAACTCTGAGTGTCAGAAATATCTTGGGGAGGAGCTGGTGAAGTTTTGAGCTCAGTGGCTGCAGATCCTCTTTGACTGGGGACCGGCGGTGCCGCTCTGAGCATCCATGGACATCCGCAGCAGCTACATTTGGGCATCTGTGGATGCCTGGATTGGCATCGCTGGTCACTGGTCAAAGAGTGTCTCCATCCCTCAGGGCAGGGATGGGAAACACCCATAAATTCGGAAGAGCTGGATCAGTTTTCTGTGTCTGCCCAAGTTGGATCTCCTTCATGAAGCTGCCTTTGGTTTATATCCGAGCTTTCTTCTTCAGTCTCTCCTGAGATAAAGCCTTAACTGTGCTTGTTAGACAAATACATCATAAACACGTACATACTACCATATGCATTGCAGCTCTGATTTAGAGCTCCTGTGTGGTTTAAGCTTCAGTGGGCACTGAAAGTGGTGAGGTTTCCCTGGGGAGACCTTTGTGAAGGGAATGGATGGGAAGCTTGAAGTAGAGCCAATATTTGGTGATCCGCTTGTTTGCTTAATCAGTTTGGCAATAGAGACCAAGTCTCAAGAAGAGAATATTGGCGAGAAAAGCTTGGTTTTACATACCAGGGTTGTGTTACTTTTAGTGTCCTCTGTGCTGCACAAGTGTACAGCCCACACTTTCATCCACAAGGGATGAAAATGAGAGCAGTCTTAAATAATGCTATTTATTTTGAATTTATTTTCCTTTTTTTTTTTTTTTTTCCCCTTTTGCTTTGGAAATCCAGTTTGTTTTTGGCTGTGGGAGAGATTAACAGCTGAAACACTGTGGCATGTTTCTTGCCAGTTGAAAGGCTGGACTTTCATCCTAAGCTGTCACCTCGGGTGCTTTTGTTACAAACCCTGCAGAGGCATATTTTTTTGGCATTTACATCCCCAAATATACCTTGCAACATTCCTGTTCCTTTTGAGAGAGTGGCTCCTGTCTGAATATGTGTTTCTGACGGCTGCTCTTCCTCTGGCAACACTGTCAAACAGCTTGAGCGGGGACCTCAGTCATCCGAAGCTTCCTTCCCCAAAGTTGCTTTTGCATAGGCAAATGATGTTACCTCTCTGCACCATCGCTCCCGCTTCATGGCGGATAATGGTGATTTCTTGCTGTATGCAGGGTAGCCGAGGGGGGTGGTATTGATGAGAGATGCTGTGCAAACTCTAGAGTACACCTGCAGTTTGCTAATAATCTCTGTCCAGAACACGATGAACACTTTTGCAAGAAAGTCAGTTTGCGCCTACAGCAGCTCGGGGGTCAGGGAGCAGCTGTACAGATGGAGATGCAGATGGAGAGCTACCAGCCTTGGAGTGGAGCACCTCTTCATCCTGATGGTGCTGGAGTGCTCAGTGCGGTGCGCGTTGCTCTGGGAGTGCTGCTGCCTTTAAATGTGGGTGCAGCGTGGCCAGTGTCTGGTGGATGTGGTGGACATCATGCCGTTGCTTTACAGCTGCTGTACTCCTGACGAGCTGCTGCTCTGAACAGTCTCTGGTAGAGCATTTGAATGAAGCAAGCAAGAGGCTGGCTGGAAAGATGTCCTCCAGTTTTGCTGGCCTGTACCAAGCAAGTGGTATATTGCAGAACCCATCAGTCTTTGTTCTGGCTGTCTTCTGAGACCATGTTGGTGGTGGCTACCAGTCATCACAAGAATCATTATGATATGACCTCTTGTCCACAAACCACAGATGGGAGACCACGGGGAGGTGTGAAGTCCTTTATTTCACCTTTGCTAGCTTCTGGACCACCAAAGGTTTCAGCCTGACCAGAGTCTCCTTGGAGAGTGTGCAATAATGTGGTCCTGTTGTGAAGCTCCTCTTGCCATGTATCTGACGCAGCTTGCTGTGTTCCTCTGCAGGAAGGAGCATTGGAAGCTGCTAGGCAACCTGAAGACCACAGTAGAAGGTTTGGTGTCCACCAGCAACCCGAATGTCTGGTCCAAATATGGTGGCTTGGAACGGCTCTGCAGAGACATGCACAGCATCCTCTACCACGGGCTCATCCACGACAAGGTAGGGCTCTGTCCTGCCAGCGCTGCTGTCTGTCTGTAGCAGCTTTGGTGCCTGTGGGCAGGTGGGACAGTCCTGTCTGCTGTGGCTTGCTTCAGTGCTCGTAGCACGGAGTGGGTGCAACACTCATAGCAGTGTGGGACATGATCCATGCAGGGACTGAGCTTGCCTGGCAAGTGCTATGGTTGTCAGAGGGACCTGGGTGCGTGTTCTTTCTCTCTCATCCACCTTTGGCACGTTTTTTCTAAGTACCTGTGCCCCCCGTGCTGAGGCTGCCCCTCTCTCCTTTCTTCCTGCTGCAGCCAAGTGATAAAGTTACGTTTGCAATGAGTCAGCCCCCTATCGTCTGCACTTGGATGACTCCCCAGCAAGGTCTGGCAAGAAAAACCTCACGTCTTTACTGTTTCTGGTTAGCTGTGTTAATAACAGGAGCTGGCAGCCAAATCTGTGCTCTGCATGAATGGGATCTCTCTTTCCAGGCTCTCGTTGTGCCTTGCAGTTCCTCACCCGGCCATTCCCTGCTCTGTGGCTGCCTGGAAGAATTTCTTTTCCCCACTTGTGTGCAGAGGCCTGAAGGTCTCCCCTTCAGCTTACAATTACCAGCACAATTAATTTACAGTGGAAAGTTGAAGCAAGTCTGCAGGGCGTGCCTGAGGGCGGGCTTCCCGGCGGCTCTGCCACCCAGAGAGCGATGCAGAGGAGCCCCAGGCGGCGTGCTTGGACCAGGAAAACCGCACCTGTGCAATGCTGCGCTCAAGCTAATAAACCTCCAGGAAGAGTCGGTGTGGCAGGTCATCCCGGCAGGGTGCTTTGCTCCCTGGATTTAAATCTGCAGACAGCGCTCGTTACGGTGCTGCTCTGTTCTCGTTAGCCCCCACTGGCATGGACCAGGGACCTTCTTTGGGAGATCCGCAGAGAGAGGAGCTACCTTTTACGTGTGAGGAGTGCAGTGCTCCCTTCTGATAGACGTGCTATTAATAGGCTTCAGGAAGTGAGATTTTAATGATTTATACTTGTCTGTCAGTAACAGTTCATGCCAGACCTGCAAAGCAGGACAGTGTGTTGCCTTCCTCAATGCTTTTCCTATAGGCAAAGGCAGCTGTTTTACTTAGAAATGTCTCCCCTGCTTGGGCACGTGCGACACCAATCAAGCTATAAGAGCTGCAAAGGCTGGGCTGTAAAAATACAGCTTCCGAACAGCACTTTTTAATTGATCTAGTGAAACGCTTGCTTTTACGTATTATTTCCGTATCAACTTTTTTCCTACAACTGGGAATGAATTTAAAAAAGGTGAAAAAATCCATATGTACGTGTGAAGAGAACTAAGGCAAGAGGTTTTAAAACTTTTGGGTGAATTTTATTTGTCCAGAAACCCCCAATTCAGTCTAGAGGACTAAAATTGTGATGTTAGTTATCTAGTCTCGAAAAACCAACCCAACCCCCCCACCCCCAAACAAATAAACCACAAAACAGAACCCATTCCTCTAACGCTTGTGAAAGAGGAAATAGAGATGGAAGAAAAAATAATCAGCCTTTTGGTGAAGAGAGACATTTTGCGGCTGTGTTTACACCCGATAGGGTGGTGAGGAAAACAGCAACTCTGCTGCAGTTCCTCTTTAACGGGAAGAATTACTAAGAACAAAATAATTCGTTGTCTGAATAAAGCTGAGGCAAAGACCTGGTAGAAATGCAGTGCCAAATTTCCTACCTGGGGTGCTCCACTGTGTGCTGGTGTCCTCGGTGGTGACTTGCGTCAGAAGACAGCAATGGTTGCTGGTTTTGCTAGAATGTGTTTCCATGTTGCCCCTCGTGTCCCCTTGCTGAGGTCTGACTCCCTGCGGCGCTGAGGCGTTGGGGCTCCCCTCCAGGGCCTGCTCCGGCAGGAAGGGGAATGGTGATGTGGGAACTTGGTCAACCTTGAACTTGGCAGACCTTCAAAGGACCAGGGATGCGCATGTGACGCTGCCATGCCCAGAGTGATTGGGAGGACTCGGGTGGAGCTGAGCCCCCAAACAGACTTGGCTGTAGGTGCAGCTCTGGCACCCGAGGTCCGTTCCCGTCTCCTGTCTGCCTGCCCTTGCCTGCCAGGCAGTAGAGGTGCAGGTTCTGCTCCCTGACCCGCTGTAGAGCTGTGGTTGGCCTTTGGGATCCCTATTGCACTGCAGCAGGGGTATGAGCCCTTCGGTGCCACATCCTGTCCCTTTCCTAAGACCTCGCCTGTCTCAGCGGCACAATGGACTTGGATCTTACCTCCTGGTGGGAGAAGAGAACCTCGGGGGATCTGTGGTCTGGTCACTTGTGGGCTGACCACAAGTGAGAGGTCACCATGGGAGGGGCGGGCGACAACTTACCTACATCACGCCAGTGTTTTTTGACTTGGTCCCTTGATCTGCAAAACTGTGTTATACACTTGTGTTGTTTCTCCTCTGTAAAGCAGTGCTGCTCTTCCTCTCTTTATTTTCTGGCCTGTTTTGACAGGTTTAGGGGCTGTCCTCTAGCAAGAGGCTAACGGGGGATGTTACAAAGATGATTAGGGGACTGGAGCATCTTTCTTATGAAGAAAGGCTGAGGGACTTGGGTCTTTTTAGTCTAGAGAAAAGACGACTGAGGGGGGATCTTATAAATACTTAAAGGGAGGGTGCCAGGAGGATGGGAGCAGTCTTTTTTCAGTGGTGCCCAGTGATAGGACAAGAGGTAATGGGCACAAATTTGAACATAGGAAGTTCCATCTAAACGTGAGGAGGAATTTCTTTACTTTGAGGGTGGCAGAGCACTGGAACAGGCTGCGCAGAGAGGTGGTGGAGTCTCCCGCTCTGGAGACATTCAGAACCCACCTGAACGCCATCCTGTGCAACCTGCACTAGGTGACCCTGCTCTGGCAGAGGGGTTGGACTCAATGATCTCCAGAGGTCCCTTCGACCCTGCCCATTCTGTGATTCTGTGTTGTGATTTAACTGGGATTTGGGTGGTGGTATCTAACGGTGCCTGTCCCGGGCAGGTATGCTGCAGACAGAAGGATTACTGGCAGTTTGTGAAGGACATTCGCTGGTTGAGTCCTGGCTCTGCTCATCACCTGGAGAAGGTGGGTTCTGGTGGGGTGGCCTTGTGTGCCTGGCGGGGAAGGGAGAGGGCAGCTGGGCTGTGAGCCTCACCGACGGGATAGCGGCACCTCGGCTGTTGGCCTGCTGTGGGTAAAGCGGCTCCATGGCTTGTGGAGGCTGAAGCAGCCATGTGTTTGTGCACAAGCCACATCCCAGGAACTCGGCATGGCTTGGGCTGAGACAATCGGCTGCTTATTTCTCCCAGGCCAGTCTCCAGCTCGGCTCGGCCGGCTGCAGCAGGTTCCCTTCACCAAGGGAACCGGCATAAGTGGCGCTTGTGTGTGTGCAGGGGTGATTCATGCCTCTGTGCAAATCTCTAAAAGCCTGGGCTGTCCCATTTCTGGGTTGTGCCTTGACCGTGCATTTGGTTCTCCTGTTCCTGGCTTGTGCTGACCGCTGGTACACGGAGATGCTCTCGACCCCCAGCTGCCCCGTGCTGATGTCCGTGGCCCCCACTGTGGCTGGGCGCAAGGGGCTGACCACTGGTGGTCCCTATGTCCAGCCTGCTTCTGGGGGGACGTGGGGTGACTCCGGTCCAGCTCTTCAAGCTGCAGCAGCTCAGGTGTTTAGCTTCCCCAGTTAATGTGTCAGCAAGAACATGACCGTCACCACTGGGTCTGGGTTGAATTGGGGAATGTGGGGTCCTTCCGGGTCAGGAGCGAGGCACACGGGTGGCAGAGTGTGCAGGAGAAATTCATAGTGCTGGTGACGGTCAGAGGACTTTGGTCGCTGGCTGACCTTTGAAGCGTTGTTCCTCCCCTGTGCTTTTTGCCCCCCTGGTGGCTGGGGAGCTGCTGGGATGTGTCCTCCTTCCCGCTGACCGATGCTGGAAAGCTGCCGTTAACGGGGCGGGGGAAACCAAAGCCGTGCAGTGGAGCAACCCCTGCTCCCCGGCTTGCCTTTGCATGCCTTAACCTGTGCCTGGCATCCCTTTTCAGTTCATCAGCCTGCAGGAGAGCGGCCAGCCCGACCCCGAGGGCACGGGGGACCAGGCCATCGCGCAGCTGTGGCTGCAGCACAGCCTGCAGTGCCACTGCCTGTCAGCACAGCTGAGACCGCTCCTGGGGAACCGGCAGTACATCAGGAAATTCTACGCAGGTAAAGAGAAAACAGGCCTGTTCCTTCTTATTAGGAAAACATGTAGCTGGTGGCGTTTCCAAGCCACGTGGGAGCGAGAGGGACACCCCCCCCGAGCTGCAGTTTTCTCTCCCCAGACACTGCCTTCCTGCTCAGTGACGCCCACGTCACGGCCATGCTGCAGTGCCTGGAGGCTGTCGAGCAGAACAACCCCAGGCTTCTGGCTCAGATCGACACCTCCATGGTGAGTTGAGGTCCCGGCTTTTCCGTCTGGCTCTCTCCTCAGGCACCGGCTGCCTGCGGCTGCTTGTGTGAGGTCTCATTCAGGGCACACGGAACTCTTGGACAAGGAGCTGGACTTGGATGTTGCAAAAGGAGGTCCAAGAGGGGAGGAGAGCGGGGAACTGGTCCCTGCACTGCCTGCGCACGCCTGGCGGGGGTCAGGGTGGGGGACATGGCTGTGTGGAGCCTCTAGTGGGGCACCTCGCTTCTGGCTGGCATTGAGGATTTGAGTATGAGGACCTGAGGACCGGTTCCTTGTAAGAGGCACCTCTAAAGCCCTCTCTAACAGTCCCAGGCTTCAGGGCCAGCAAGCAGAGCTGCCTGCTCATGAGGGACACCCACCCTCAGAGGGGACGAGCAGCTCCGCAGGACACCTGGGTGCCCACTCATGCTGGTGATGCCAGCGACCCCCCGTACAGTCCCGTGCCAGCTGCCCCCTTCCCAGAGGCGGGAACAGCAGCTGCTTTCTTTGCACAGAGCTCCCCAGAGGAAGGCAATTAATGAGGCTTCATTAAATGGGGGCTGTGTTCTTTCAGCTGGCCGGCACGTCACTGCCATCCCTGTGTGCGTCAGGTCCTTCTGCTGGGACAAGAGAGATGTGTGACCGCGACGCTGAAGGACAGGAGAGCCGTCTGCCTGGGACGCTGGGCTGCCTGGATCGTTTCGCTGAGAGCCTGGTAATTTCCCAACAGGAGCCTGCCATGTAGCTGTGAACAAAAAGCCCCTTCCCTTCTTCACTGCGGTGTTTTTTCCTCCCCATCCTCCTGCCCTGGGAGCTGCCGCATCCTTTGCTAGCTGGTGACCAGGCACTCGCAGGTTGATTCCTCTCCATTACTGCTCCTTTGATGTGTAGCCCTGTAGATGCTGATTGATAATGGTGCCACCTCTCTTCAGCTTACCAGGAAGAGTGACTGTCCGCCTCTGGTGACCAAGAGTCAGAGCCTGACTGCCCTCCCCGCGTCCACGTACATCCCCGCTGCAGGCTGCACACAGCAGCGTTGCTTTGGGTCCTTCTCCAGCCTCCACCATCCAGCCTCCTCAGGTAACAAGAGTGGGCCGGGAAGCTCAGGATAGACCCAAAAAAGACTTTGCCTTTTTTTCTGGTCTTGGAGTCATCGTGCTGGATGGGTGTGAGGAGATCTCTGCCTGTGCTGGGAGGGTGATCTCTGGCCTTTGCCTGTGGTGGGTGGGCATGCCAGTGTGAAGCCACAAGCTTATTGATGTGGGGTGGTCTGCTTGTGCCAGGGTGTGTGACATCCTGCTCCTACCTCTGTCCAGACAGGAGACCAGCAAGCTCCTCCATCAGCTCCAGCTCTAGCCAGCCCCAGGAGCGCTGCCCATCCACCCGATCGTCCTCCTTCAGCGATGGCAGGTCCCCTCTGGAGCAGCCCGGCTCAGCCACCTGCTTCCATGTCCCCTCACCCAAAGACCCCTTCTCTCCGGCCAGTGAAATGAGCTCCAGCACCACCAGCCAGAGTGAGGACACTTGGACGGGGAGTCAGGATGATCCGCAGAGTGATGCTAACGATGGGCCGGAGTACCTGGCCATTGGGAACTTGGGGCGCCGGGGCCGGGCGTGCAGCAGCGCGAGCACCAACAGCACCAACAGCAGCAGCTCCAAACTCTTCTCCTCCAGCAGCTCCCAGAAGCTGGACTCGGTCTCATCTGTGGGGGAGCAGGGGGCCAGTGGAGGTGGGAGCAAGGGCCTGAGCCTGTTGCGTCGGTCCAGCTTCTCAGAGGGACAGTCGTCAGCTCCGCAGGGCATCCTCAAGAAGAGCCACGTGCGCTCGCACTCTGACACCAACGTGGCTTCGGGCAAGTTGCACGGTAATGGGATGAGTTTTCTGATGGCTTTGGGGTGTGAGAGTCCCTGGTACTTGGAAGCTGACCACCCCTTTGACGCCATGGGTCAGATCGGCGAGGGGAGCAGTGGGCGAGCGGTTGGGAAACTTGGTCTTTGCCCTTAGCTTTCCTGCTCTACATTGGAGTGATGGGCTGACATCTTGCTTCCCAGAAGACCTTGGGCTGGTCTCTTATTGGTATTGGCAGCTTTTACCAAAAACTTAGAAAGTGGCAGCGATGCTGTGGCATTAGCTATCTTGCTTCCCCACTGGCCTTGCCTGGCTGGGGCATGGGGCCACAGCAGGGTACTGGGCTGGGGCTTGGGCTCATCCTGCTGGTAGGATGTCATCCTACTGGTAACCTGCTGGATCCTCCTGTGCTCCTGAGTGGATGAATACATGGTGGGGGGGAGGGGAGGAGTGGGATGTGAGGGGACAACCAGTTTGTGGGAGTCTGCTCCACCAGTGCTGCCTTCATGGGAGAAGTGGAGGTCCTTGCTGAGTAGTAACCAGTCTGTCTCTGTTTTCTCTCTCTTAATGCTGCCCTCTTCCTTCTCTCTCTGCCCAGGAGGCCTCAGGGATATCACCATTATAATAGAAGATCCAGTGGCAGGTTTGGGAGACAGTATAAGAGTCCTTCATTAGTGATCATTGCATCAAGTTCAGGATTTCCATCAACCCATTAGTGCCATTTAGAAAACAAAAAAAAAATTTCTTTCCTCACTGTGTCCCAGCTGGTGCTTTGAAGCATGGTCAGGTTTATGCATGCGACCTAACTGACGATCCCAGCTTGGGTTTTGGGAGCAGAAGGGTGCCCAGCTCCCCTGCATGGCGTTAGGGAGTGCTGGCCACCAAGTCCCTGAGCTGCGTCCCCTGCCCTGCCCTTCCGTCCACCCCACTGCCTCAGGAACCAGGAGAGGTTTCGTCTCTCACCTAGCGAGTAAGGGCTGGCAGCTAAGCGGGTGTACATCTTAGCCTTAGTGCATCTGTTACACTGAACACCTTATTTTTCCTTTCATTTAGTGGATCCCTGGCACAGGGAGGTTTGATGTTGGCTGAGTTCAGCCATGTCCCAGCCAGCTGTGCTTGCACCCACAGCCAGGACTCCTCGAAGGTCTTTTGGGCTCGGGGCAGGTTTCCCCCTGAGCAGAGGTATTGGGGTGCTGCCATCTCTTTGCCCCCCACACAGAAAGAGTCAGCAGCTCAAAATTGGGCTGTTTTCTTTTGCATCTGTTGAACAGTGGCACTGGGTTTGTCGAGCTCACGTCTAGGTGCTGAGGGCTCTGCAGCTGGAAAGGCTTCCTGGAGGTGATGGGCACTCAGACGCACGTGTCCAGCCCTGTGTCCTGCTCCAGTAGAGGATGCCCTTCATCAGTAGGCTCTGTTGTACGTGACATCCCCCAGGCTGGTGATCATGAGGTGGTTTCCATGGTGGTTTTCAGCAGGGTTGAGGTGGCTGTGGGGACCTGCCAGGCTACAGCGATTATCTGTGGAAGCCTCTGACCCCAATGGGTCTTCTTTGTCACCCAACCAGTGGGGTGGGTTGGTCCCAAGCCCCATCCTGGTGGCTGCTGCTTCACGATCTTGGCAGGGAGATGCTGGGGTTGGTGGGTTTGGGAGCCTCCAGCCAAATTAGGGTTATGGCACGAAGCTGGGAGCAAAGAGGAGTAGGAGGTGGAGAGGACGAGGTTGCCCTTCTGTGGTGCTCGGGATGTCAGCCAGTGCCTGCCCCATATTCACACCCGTATGCTCCAGTCAGGGTGTTTTCAGTCTCCTTCAGCAGCCCTCTGTCACCCAGCCATTCCATCCGGGCGCTCCCTGGGGACTTGGCTCTCTGTAGAGTACCGGCTGTTGTTGGTCTCCAGTCAGGCCAGCTCCTGGCAGTCCCTGCTGGCTCAGCCCGGCAGGGAGTTGCACTGCGGTGCGTGCGTGGGGCAGAACCCTGCCCACAGCCTGTGTAGGTCACCTTGAGCACTGCAGCCCAGGCTCCAGGACTGTGTGCAGGGAACCCTGGCTTCTAGTTGAGCAAGAGCACGTCCTTCAGATGTCCCCCTCTGCTGTTGTCCAGGCTGCTTTACAGGGCTGGGAGCCCCACAGATCCCTCAACTGTTCAGGTTTCCCTCTGACTCTCTGCCCTGGGGATAACTCTTCCCTCAGAGATGCTCCAGCGGGAAGAAGGGGCTGGCAGAGGTGCTTGCTGGAGCGTGTTGTGTCCCCCAGCTCTGCTAGGGGGGTAAAGAGAGGAAGGCTTGGGACTTGACTGCTCTGTGGCTCTCATGAGCTTGTCTCCTTTTTTCCCCTTCTCCTCTACTGCCTAAAATGCCCTTCTAGTTTTGTCCCCTCCTGGGCTTACCCTCAGCCATGGCATGGAGCAGGAAGATGTCCCTCCTTGCTTCCCACCTATTTGTACCTGCCCATGTGATGCTGAGCCCCTTTCATTTCACCCTGGGCAGTGACTGGGTGCCTCCGGGATACTGATGTGTGCCTGATGTCCTCTTCCCTTCCAGAGTCCCATGGCGATCCAGGTGGAGGAAAAGGGCCGGTCTCTGCTTCCACCCAGAGCAGTGAACTGAGCACACCCAGCTCTCTCTACATGGAGTATGGTGAGTACAGCCAGTCTCAGCGGGGACACTTGCTCCTGGTCAGGCTCCTCAGCTTCTGGCTTGTGGGATGCTAGTTGGGCACTGCCAGGGCTCATTAGCATGGGGATAGCAGCAGATCCCTCACTCATACATTTGTCTCTTGCTTTTCTAGACTCTGGACAGTACCTGAGCTCGGGGGAAGGTATGTTCAGAAGACCCTCAGAAGGGCAGTCCCTCATCAGCTACCTCTCTGAACAAGACTTTGGCAGCTGTGCAGACCTGGAGAAGGTGAGGAAGGCAGCAGCAGCCTTTGTGCAACGGAGAACATATCTTACTGCAGGTTCAGTGATACTTCCCTCCACAGGGAAGATAATCCCATAGCTGTGCACAGAACTTCAAGGTTGAGTTCCTCAGTGGTGTCTGGCAGCCAGCATCTGCCCATCCAGCATATACATAGCAGCTTTGCAACATGTTAGGGCTCCTCAGGGACATGTGCTGACTCCCCAGAGTGGATGTGTTGGACATCCCCTTCGTATGATGCTCCTTGTGTTTTGTGAATGTTATGGTGCCCAAGAAAGTTTTAGTTTCTAGGTCTTCATAGAAGAGTCAGGTTTCGTGGAGTCGGCAGAGATTAAGGTCTTTCTGCCACACTCTTTCCTGTCACAGGTAGGGAACAAGATTTTACCAAGTCTTCCTAGTCTCTCCATGGTACAGCCTTGAAAGCTTTTGCTCTTGCCTTGCAGGAGAACGCCCACTTCAGCATCTCAGAGTCCCTGATTGCTGCCATTGAGCTGATGAAGTGCAACATGATGAGCCGGCAGCTGGAGGAGGAGGAGGAAGACAGCGACAAGGAGATCCAGGAGCTTAAACAAAAGATTCGCATCCGGCGCCAGCAGATCCGCACCAGGCACCTGTTCCCTACCTGCCAGGAGATGGGCACAGACAGTGGGTGATGTGTTTTGGGCTCACCAGCTAGTGCGATGTGGGTTTTCTGTCCGTTGCCCCTCCCTATAACATCCTGCCTTCCTGCCTGTTTGTGGGAAACAGTCATATTGCTACCAAGGTGCTGCAGAGATTTGTGAAACTGCTGCTTTTGAAGACCATAATGGGACTGATACTGTACATTGATAACACTGGTGTGCTGCTGGTGCTGAGTTGTGGAATGCAATTTCATTTTGAACCCATGGTGTTTTCCATCCTTGACCTCCATCCCTCCCTGCCCTGGCGATCCCTGACTACCAGCTTCTCCCTTAGCTGTCAGTGACCCTTCAGACCACTTCCATTGATGGCTGGCTGTGTTGCATTTTTCCCAGGTCTTGTGGCAACAGACAGTGGGTCCCAGTTCAGCTCCCACGGTTCCATGTGGCTCTCTGACTCCGGCTCCGCAGAGGATGTGGAAGAGTATGAGATCAGAGGTAGGAGGGAATGGCTGTGTTGGCTTCTTGCATAGAGACAGACTTCTCCGTGGTGTGGTTATGTTGAGGTCAGTCCTGCTGGAGAAGAGCATGTACTTCTGGCCTTCAGGATGGCTTTTCCCAAATAAACGGCTGAATTCTGAGCACGAGCAGGGCAACCAGTTTCCCTCATGTGGTGGCATGACTTTCCTTTGAAATCCTCTGTAACCCTCTAGCATTCAGTGCCTCTGGCTGGTAGGTGGTTTCCATTTCATTGCCTGCTCCACATAGTGGCTGTCACAGCTAGGGAGGTGGGAGAGCTGTCATCCTGCTCTCCTCCTCCCCAGGCAGAAGGAACCATAGCTCTGACCGCTTATTTCTTGGGTGGCAGCGGTGGGCCCTGGTGACATCCTGACCTGTAATACCTGTAGTCTCTGCTCCTGCCAGCTTGGTTGGCTGAGCTTATCGCCCACAGGAGGCCTGCCTGGGTCCCTGGGTGTCCCTTTCCTTCAGAGCCTTGTTCATCCTCTGAGGTGGGTGACGTACTTCTCAGCAGTACCTCCAGCTCACTGACTTTAATAAGAAGATGGAGCGGTCCAGTCTCTAGCTATAAACTTCTCATCTCTTGACTGTTGACAGTAAAGTCCTCCTTTCAGTCCCTGAGGGGTAGATTTTGGGCTCAGTTTTGAAGCCCACAGAGGGGTGTGTGAATTCGGTTCTGGGCTTCTCTCGTGTGAGTGCTGCTCTTGTATTATGCCCTTTCTCTTTGGCCTGGCCGAAGCACTGAAGTCAACTGTTTTGTCATCACCGTGTTATACAGATGGTAACGATGGATCTAACCTGATTCAAATGTCCAAGAACGGCCTCTCAGTGTCAATGGCTTCCTTGTTCTCAGGTAGTACCCCGCAGTGCTCCCCTGCGGCATGCGTGCGTGTGTGTGCAAGGTGTGTGCTTGTGTGTGTGCACGTGCACACTTCTCAGAAATCTGCCTGATTTGGGAACTGTGAAGGGTATCATCCAGACGTCAGCAAGAAAAGCTGTGGCAGGATGACATGGCAGGATGGAGCAGAGAGGAGGCAGAGGACCTCCATCCCCCAGGGCATTTTGCCGTGCAGTATTTTGGATATACCAAACGTGCCTGCTGTGGTGAAGACCTGTCTTGCCTGGGGTAGGGCTCGGCAGGGCAGTGGCGCAGCTTTGTAGCTCTGTAGCTGCTGAAGGCTGAGCCTGGGCTGGATGAGGGCAGAGTCCTCTACAGTGTGGGACCAGGTCTCCATCCCAGGTGCTTTGGGGAGTGTTTTACGGCTTGACTCGGCAGAGCTGGCATGCCGTAGCTCTGATCCGAACCACGGCCAAGCTTTCCTGTCCTGCCCAGACCTGACTCAGAGAAGAATCCCATCACAAAGAAGCCTGGAGGGAAAAGTAGTGAGAGCAGACAGGCCACAGGCGGTTGTTCACAGTGGAGGCCCTGGGCACCGGGATCATGTGCAGCCAGGTGTTGCTTAGTGTTTTTATTGTTTACGGTACTACTGGATAATCCTTCCGGACCGCTGGCCGCATTTAAATAACCTTCATGTGCTCCCTGTTTGCTTTAGTGAGGGAACAGCCTACACGGGCTGCTGCTGATCTCTCCTGTCAGGTGCTGGGCACCAGCCCATTGCTCTTGCTGGAGATGCTGGTGCTCAGAGCTTCCCCCTCCGTCCACCTGTGCCCTCTGTTTACAGCCCAGGGGTTTAATCCAGGGCGGCTCATTCTGGCCTGAAGGTGGCATGTAGGGGCTAGGGTGATGTCCTTAGGTTTGGGGGCTGTTCACAAGCCTCTTGGGGACTGTCCCACTTGGTGAAAGCGTTGTCAGCAGAGGCATTTTGGGCTGCTAACCCGAGGCTTTTGGGGAGTGTCTGCAGTTAAGTTTGGGAAGCGAGTGGTGGCCGGATCCCAGTGCTAGCCCCCGCGGGAGCCTGGGGTCAGATTTGGCTCCCTCTGCCATCCCTGAGATGATGCCAGTGCCTGAGTGTGCTGGCTCTGCCTCCCTGCAATGCTTGGCCCACACTGTGCTACGTGTGCCCCCCTGTTTGCTCATGTTCATCGTAGTCTAGAACCATGCGGTACCTTCCTGCGCAGATCCAAAGGCACCAGAGCATGGCGGGTATGTCTGGCTGGTGCCCCATGTGGTCGGAAGGCTATATTTGCCTGAATTCCCTGTTTCCTGCAGCTAGAAGTCTGTTCGCATGATGTAGGTACGTGGATTCCTTAGCATTAGGATGCTTTCCTGTGCCTCTTTCTAGCAATAGGTGTCAAACAAGGAGGGTCAAGCATCCATGCTGAAGTCCACTAGTGTGAGCCTGTAAATTTATGGGCAGGACTGGGACTTGCTCCCCTTGCTGCCAGGGCAGCCCTGCTCTTCCTAGGGGATCCAGTGGCTTAGGGGATGGCACTCTTAGCTCAGGTGGGCTGCGATTCACTGGGCTCATTGTGCAGGTGGTTCCTGGCCGGGATCGGATGGGCTCTGTGTGGGTCCACACAGCTGACCTGCTTGGGGTGGAGGAGCAGGGACCCGAAGCTGTGCCTCCCTTGGCCAGGCACTGGGCCACCAGGTCGGGGGAGCTGGAAGCCTGTGTCTGGGGGCAATGTGATGGCTGCAGACCCCATTCCTAGAGCTCCCCAGAGGTACAAAAAAGGAGCCTGGCTGGGCCAAAGGTTGTGGCATTGGCCTCTTCTGTCTTGACCTTTAGTACTTTCCCCTTGCGTGCCTGCCTTCCTGTTTCTGGGAGTCTGTAATGAAGCAGGGTTTCTGCCTGCTTCTGCCCACTTCGCACTGCTGGAAGTCTCCCGTCCCAGGGTTCTCCCACCGTTCAGATGAGTTCCCTGTTAGGGTTTAGCAGAGAAACCCCTCAGAGTGAAAGAAAGAGATGACTGATGACAGTACCACTGGGTACTGCCTGGTACCCAAAGCCGGCACTGAGGAGGGATGCGGGGCAGCCCAGGGATGTTGGGGAACTGATGGAGGGGTGGAGGGAGCAGGACCCCAGTGTCCTGCACCTTATCTTGGACCCCTCCCTCCTCAGGAGATGGTTCTGTGGCCTTTGCAGAGGACTGGCCGCCGTGGCTGCTGGCCCCCTCTCTGCATAGATGCTGACGTGTGTTTGGAGCACTGGGCTTGGGCTGCCAGCCCTGGCTGTGCAGTCGCTGACAATCTGTGGCATGGCCACCGTCTGGTCTTACAGGTTGCGGTCAAGTAGAGAGAAGGGCGCTGCATCCCATTGCTAATCTCCTGCAGCATCTGTACTGTGTGTAGAGAGCTACTAAACCTTCTTGCTAACCTTGCTGTCCTGCCCTCCTAGCTCCTGTGTGTGTACTGCTTCAGGCCACGTCACTGCTAGGACTTGGTGTATGACCTGTACCAGCAGCCACGTGTCTCACCCAAACCCCAGGCTCACTGTTTTCACAGCGTCCCACCATGTCCTTCCCTTGTAACTCCGGCAGGCGACTAATTAGACTGCACCTCTCCTTGCTGTTCTGTGCCACTGGTAGAAGTTGTTACTCTAGTTCACATGCTTTTGAACAGCTTGATGAGTTTTACAGTGAAGTTTTGGTTTGAAATGAGCATATCCCCTTGCCCTGCTCCATATGCTCCACCTTGTCTGTTTGTGATTCAGATGCAGACATCAAGAGGAACCCAGACTCCAGCAGGAAGTCCTTTCTCTCCTCGGAGTCCATGTACGTCTTCAACTCGTGGCGAGATATCTTGGTACCAAGTTCCCCTTCCTGCCCAACTCTGCTCTTCCACCTGCATCAGCTGCTCTTTTGCGTGGGAGTGGAAATCGATCCCTCCCTCCAACCTAGTGGAAATCGATCCCTCCCTCCATCCTAGCGGAAATCCATCCCTCCCTCCATCCCTTTACTTAGCAGCGGGGAACTGGGATGATCAGGATATTCACATGAGGTAGATACGATATGGACTGGTGTCAGGAGATGCCTGTATCTCCTACTTGGTAAGAGGCTGGGGAGAGGACCTGGCATGACCTGGAGCACCTGAACCGGCCACTGGCTCCATGCTGGCTCTGAGCCTCCCCTGCCTCCCTCCTCTCAGCTGGGACGGCCTGTTAGACTACACGATGCTGCCACCTTCTCTCCAACCCTTGCTGCTGTGCTGCGGCCCACATGTGGTACTGCTGGCACACAGCCATGCTCACAAACTCTGTGCAGTGCAGCAACAGCTTAAACGTGAAGTGCTCAGTCCTTTCCCGGTACTGCCCCGGGCTGGAGGGGTGGGGGCTGTGGGGAGATGAATCACAACCTGTTTTAAGCACAGCTGCTATGTTAATGCTCTGAAAGCAAAACCCGTTTGGGACGCAGGCACCTCTCTGTTTGCTGGGTGAGATACAAAGCTGTGTCTGTGCTTGGCAGCCTCTTGGGTAGGTTCGTACTGGGAGAGCGGTTACTTCTGGCTTGTACAGACACTGGCTCTCACTCTACAGCTTCCCCTGCAGTCAGGGCACAGGTTTCATTAGGTAAAATATGTTTTGGTTGCCTTTCTAAGCAGCTGTTGTTGTGCCATTAGCCAGCTTTGCTTGGGGACAGCTGCAAAGACAGAAATCAATCACGTATATAATTGTAAGCCCGCACAGCAGTGCAGAAATAAGGTACCAGAGTTGAAGGGAGCATCTTTGGCTTGAGCTGGGACTGGCATCGGGGATTGCGAAGAGCGCACAGCTGTGAGACCTGGTACTAACCAATCCCTTCGCTGTCTAGATCCCACTCCTTCCTCAATTCCAACTCGGCGGAGGCTGTGGCCATGGGCTTGCTGAAGCAGTTTGAAGGCATGCAGCTCCCAGCTGCCTCTGAATTGGAGTGGCTGGTCCCCGAGCACGATGCCCCACAGAAGGTAGGGGTGTGAGTGTCCGGTCACCGATTGCATTTGATCGCTCTTCCCTGAACCCCTGGCTTCAGCCCACCGGCCAGGGGCTTTGCTAGTCCCGGTGATCCCTTCGTGGAGCTGGAGGAGGAGTCTGGTCTGGGAGATGGGTGCAGCCAAGAGGGGCTCTGCCACTGGAGCTTCCTACAACAGAGTGCCCGGATCCCTGGGGACATCCCTTCTCCAGCCCCTATTCAGCTGGAGCAGCAGCTTGGTGCTTGGCAGTTTTCCAGAGGGCTGCACTTGCAGGTTTCTGGGAAGCCAGTCAGGTGCACTGCCTTTGTGGTACCAGGCAGGGATCTGACCCTCTTGCCTGCCTCTCCCAGCTCCTGCCCATCCCCGACTCTCTGCCCATCTCTCCTGATGATGGAGAACATGCCGACATCTACAAGCTGAGGATTCGGGTGCGCGGAAACCTGGAGTGGGCCCCGCCACGACCACAGATCATCTTCAATGTTCACCCAGCCCCAACGTAAGGACCCGCGCGGCCGAGGGCTCTCAGGGGACCTGCCCTTTCCAACCCTTTTTCATCAACACCAAGGTTGATAATCCTTTTCTTCCGGCTTGGCTGCCAGGGCTTCCCTGAGCCTGGTAAATCCATGGTGGTCACCACTGGCAGCTGGTGCAGCTGGAGCCATTGCCTTCAGTCGGTGCCTTTGATGTGCACCAGGGCACAAAGGGCTTTTCCCCTTGGCTTTGTTGTCCACACTTAAGTGGCGCAGCATGTGGCCACCTCTGCCTTCCAGCCCTGTGCCAGCGCCTGTCCTCTGGTGCCAGGTGCCGTCAGGGCTGGACTCAACATGAGTCATCTTCTGTCTCTGGGCAGGAGGAAGGTGGCTGTAGCCAAGCAGAATTATCGGTGTGCAGGCTGTGGCATCCGGACTGATCCTGGTGAGTACTGGGACCCTGACCCATCGCTGGAGAGTGGGGCAGAACCTGTGAACAAGTGGGAAGACACAGAGTAGGTGGGTGGTGGCAGAACTCAGCACAAGGTCACTGGGGAAATGGTGTGCTGCCTTTGCCAGCTCTGCCTGGATGATGGTGTGTGCCGCCCACAGAGGGGCTTCCTCCAGAAGGTCACGGCACTGGTGGAGGCAAAGAGCAGCCAGCCTGTCCTTTGGAGCGCTTTTCAGATGTTGACTCTTCTAAGGCAAAGTCATCTGTTGGGGTCCTAAAGCTCCCAGCAGGTTCTGCTGTGGAGCTCTTTAACCAGCCCTGTTTCCTGAATGTGTAGGTAGATGTGGCTGCATTAGACTGGACTGTGGTCCCAAAGGCTTTTGCAGTCAACAGGGGTGCTTGCAGACCCCAGCGTTGAGCGCTCTGGGGCTGGAGGAGTTACTGGCAAGGCAGACTGCCTTGCTTGCTGGAAATGCTGAGCAACACTGGGAGTCTAGTATGTGGCAGAGCCCGTTCCTTGGCTGACCTCCCTGTCTGCCTTGGTGTGGCCAGATTACATCAAGCGCCTGCGGTACTGTGAATACCTGGGGAAGTATTTCTGCCAGTGCTGCCATGAGAACACCCAGATGGTCATCCCCAGCCGCATCCTGCGCAAGTGGGACTTCAGCAAGTACTACGTGAGCAACTTCTCCAAAGACCTGCTGAGCAAGATCTGGAGCGACCCACTCTTCAACGTCCAGGATATCAATCCTGCCCTGTACCGGAAAGTGAAATCTCTCAACCAAGTGTGGGTAAGACCATTTCCACCCCTTCCTGATTGGGGTTTGGGTGCCAATTGTAAACTGCATTCCAGGGAAGCTGGGGAGAAGCGGATATTTCAGTTTTTGAGGCTTAAAACCCCAGCACTGTGGGGTTTCCATTCACATCTTGCTCTTTGTACACTAACATAGGAATTTCAAAAGGAATTTCTGCCTGGCGTCCAGCTGTGCTTCGGTTTATCTCCTGGAGCACGTGATGATGGTTGTCCTTGCTTTGCTCTGTGTGGTGTAAACACTTCGGTAGCAGGGGAGAAGGAGCTGAGGAGCAGTGGCCGTTTTACCAGTGCAAGAAACAGGGTAGACATGCTTGGCCAAGGACCATGCTCTGTTTGCTGATTCTCGTGTCCCCCTTTCCTCTCCAGCTGCTGCGAATCCAGCTTTTCCACATGAAGAACATGTTTAAGACGTGCCGGCTAGCTAAAGAGTGAGTCCCGAGCTGTTTTGCTGTCCCGGGTCTGTCCCGTGGCAATTTGTACTGGGGATCTCTGCAGCCTGTGCGATGGGCACCGGGGGGGAGAGGGGAGTGGAGGGGGAGAGAGAGCAGAAGCAGTGGAGGGAGGGGGCTTAGTGGAGTTGCTTTGCTCTGAGCTCTGGTTTCTCTGTCCTTGCAGCCTCCTAGATTCCTTTGATGCGGTACCTGGCCACTTGACGGAGGATTTGCACCTCTACTCACTGAGCGACCTCAGTGCCACGAAGAAAGGGGACCTGGTGCCTCGCCTGACGGAGCTCCTGAAGGCAGGCAGCCTGCACGTTGAGAAATGCATGGTAAGGCCTCCTCGCCTGCCTCCTGCATGGCTCCGCACCCTCGGGAACACCCTTGGGAGCGGACTTTGCTGCAAAGATAACCAATGGGGAGGCCTTTGACGTGCAGGGCAGCCACCAAATTAACTGATTTGATGCTAACTGCTCCTGGCTGCTCCACAGAGCTCCTACCCAGCACATATAGGATGTTTGTTACCCCATTTTGGCTCGCCCCCACCCCTGACACATGTTGATTCTGCCTTGCTGTGCTCCATGCTGGGGAAGGACTGTCCCATGTGGTTAGGCACCGTGTCCTGCTGTCCTGCTCTGCTCTACCTCCTGCTCTGCTTGCCAGGGACATGAGGAGAATTTAGCTGCTTTTTCCTCATCTTTTCTCCTTCCAGCTGTGCCAAGCCAAAGGCTTCATCTGCGAGTTCTGCCAGAATGAGGGTGACATCATCTTCCCCTTTGAGCTCAACAAGTGCAGGACATGTGAAGGTGAGATGCTGGGGAGAAAAAGGGAGGGGACAGACCCTGGGGCCACCAAGGTCTGCCTTCACTTTGAGTGGCTTTTGTGCTAGTGAGAGGTACAGAGCCAGAGCCAGCCAGACCAGAGTGCCTCTGTGCATGGCCTGTGTCTGCACCGCATTATCACAGCGGCAGATCGCCATTATAACGGTGTTTGGCCAGAGCTGCTGGCGTGGTAGAGTGTGTAGATTCCTTCCTGACCACGCGTTGTGCTGCCTGCCCCAGCAGCAGCGGGCAGTCGGGTTGCGACTGCAGCCAGCCGGTGTCTGGGAGCCCTGGCTTCCCTTCTGCTGTGGTTACAGGACAGGCTGCAGCCCGCACACAGCTCCCCCGCCCCTCCTTGGATGGCCGGAGCTGGCCTTGTAGAGCAGAGACAGCTCGAAGGCTCTGTCTCTGTGACCTTCCTGCCTGCCAGAAATCCCTGGGCCCCTTCAGGAGTCATCCTTGATAATGCTCAGTACTAATGGGCAAGCAGACCTTGTTCCTGCAGCTTGGGACCAACCTCGGAACTGGCTTGAAATGGCTCCTGACAACATGCAGGCCTTAGTTTGGCAGGCACAGTGCCAGAGAAAACTTGGGGCAGAGTCACTGTTTCCTTGGAGAATCAGGAAAGTTTGGGGTGGGACCTTGTGTGGAGGGGGAAACCTCCCACCTGTGCCCCCAAAAGCTTTGCAAGCCGGTTGGTGCAGGGACCCTGGCAGCGTGACTTCTTGCTGCTTCCAGAACAGTGCTGGACCCCTGCTTCTGGTGCTTGTTCTGCCCCAGCTTTGGTTTGAAATGTCCTCCTGGACAAGCCTGGAGCATCCCTCCCTGGGGTGCGGAGCATCAGGCAGTCTGTGTCAGCCTCTGCCAGCTCTCAGCCATGCTCTTCCCCACAGATTGCAAAGCCTGCTACCACAAATCCTGCTTCAAATCCACCCGCTGTCCCCGCTGCGAGCGGCTTCAAGCCCGGAGAGAGCTGCTGGCCAAGCAGAGCATGGAGTCCTACGTCTCAGACTACGAAGACGAGCTGGAGCAGCCAGAAGTGGTGGCAGCAACATGAGCACGTTGCAGCGGAGGAGCAGATCATGGATTTATTTATGTGTGTGGCCTTCATCACCAGAGACTGAGCCATGCAGACTGGAGATGAGAAGGACCATCAGGAGGCCTGGAGCGCTGTCTTGAAGGGTTCTGTTTTCCCCCATGCAGTAGCGCTGGGCTGGGGAAGGGGCATCTTCCACTGCGCGGGTCTGCTCCAGGTACTGCTTGCAGTCCCCGGTGCCTTTGCTTGGGGAACGGCGGCTGCTCCTGCCTGTCCTGTAGGCAGAAAAGGAGCCTTCTCCAAGCAGTCACTCATGCTGGACCAGGCAGGGCTGAGCTGCCAGTCCCCGTGCCCTCCTCCCCAGCAGGATTCTCCAGAGGATTGGCGCTTTCTCCTCATCAGCTGGATACTAGGAAGCTCTGGCCACGTCTGCTCCTCAGAGGGGGGAATCAGCTCTTGGAGTCCTCCGATCCCCCATCCTGCTGCTGGAGGTTGTGTGCATGGAGGGGAGGGTGGGGGTTTGGGGTTGGTTGTACATTTAACAGCTCCCTTTCTCAAATCTGGCTTGGGACACTGCCGGAGAGCAGTTGCTCTCACTCCAGGATCAGAGCAGAGGAGGTGGCAGTGGTGAAAATGCCAGATTTCTGCCTCACCTCTCTGTGCCGTCTGTGCTCAGCTGCTTTTCCATGCCCTCCACCCGCAGCCTGTGCTGCAGAGGGGCATTGCCCCTGGAGCAGCCGCACGAGGGGACCGGTGCTGCCGGGCTTTCGGCGGAGGCAGATCCCCATGGCTGAAGGATTCAGTAAGCAAGGCTTCCAACCCTGCTTCCTCCTCATGCTGCCGGTCTTTTCTCCCGGGGGACATGTCCACCTCTAAGGGTGACATGGGACCTCACTGGTGGCACCAGGACCTGCCTTGCATGTAGCTGCCTTCTGCCCAAGACCTGTTGGGATGCGGGTGAAGGCTCATCCCTCCAGCCGCATCCCCCGAGCCTCTGTCTCGGTTTGTTCTTTTAGGTTGTTTTTTGTTTTTTTTTAATCTGCTGGATTTGGGTTTATCTTTTTAATGTGGTTGTTTGTGTTTTTAACTGTGTGTTCCCCCCCCAAGGAGGTGCTGCTTGAAATGCCGCTTTAGGGGACATGTGACTCACCGGTGTAAAACCTCCAGGGCCGTCCTGTTGCTGGTTTCTCACCCCTATATGGGGCTGGCCTTTGCCAGGTGTCCCCTCTCCCAGCGGATCTCCTGCTCCCCTTGGGAGAGGGGTCCCCGAGCCAGGCAAAGCCTCGAGGCTTCCCGGCTGCGATGCAACGGGGTGGCCAGGCAGTCTGCTTGCAAGGGGGGGGGGATGCACGGGAGAGAGGGGTTTGGTACTGGGGTTCTATAAAGCATTGGTCCCTGCTGATGCAGAGCTGCCCCCCAGGACCGATGGCTCTGCAGGGTTGGACCCGACGGTACAGGGTGAGCTCTGCGCTGCGGGGCTAACGGTCAGCCGAGGAGGCGCCTCTGCATCACAGGGGGATGCTTTCGCCATGGCATGGGTGAGTGTCCAGCACCACCTGTCACGGGTGGGATGTGGGGTGGCAGTGGGGTGTTTGGAAGGACCATGTGGCCCGTGTACGTGTGAGAAGGGTGTTGAGGGACTGGGGAGCAATACACCGGCGGAAGGCATCTAGGGGCAATGGCTCTTGTGGCACGTGCCCTGCCTTGAGGCTGGCATGTGGCCCCTCGTGGGGGCAGGGGTGGCAGGGGCAGGCTGGGGGGAGGGGCTGGGACCAGGAGAGGTGGGCGCAGGGCTTNAGGTGGCCGCAGGGCTTGGTCGGGGAGGGTGGCTGCAAGCCTCGTTGCTGGGGGCCAGGCTGCCGCACGGCAGCATCTCCCCTGCTCTGCAGCATCCTGACAAAGCCGAGTCTAGCCTGGGGAAGGGAGTTCAGCTCCCCACTTGCTCCCCTGGGGTTTTTGCTGCCTCCTGTCTTGCTTCTGCTTGTTTTCCTCAGGGGAGCAGCTGCTCTCCTGCTCGCTTTCTGTCTCTGCAAGCCCTGGGGCTACCAGATGCTGGTCCACCTTGGTCTTGCTTGTCCCCAACCCCAAGCCGAGCCCTCTCGCGGCTGCCTGGAGCTGGCACCCCATTCCCTAGAGCTGCCTCAGCAGCACACCTCCATTCACCCTGTTTTGTTTGAAGCACTTTAATGTCATGGGACAGCAGCTGAGGGGCTGCCCGTGTCCCTTTCTAGAAGCACTGAGTACATTTAGAGAAGAGGGAAAGGATTTTGGCTTATCTGTGGTTTCCACCCTCCGCCATGGACTTTTTCTGGAAGCAGCGGGACTTGCAGACCCAGCGGAGGTCTCCAGGGCAGGGTTGTGCCCAGCACTGACGCTGCTGCCCAGCACTGGCTGCTACGAGTAACACTGGAACTGGCCAAGGCAGCGAGCTCTTCGTAAGTGAGAGCGAGGGGCTGCCCCGGCCATCAACTGGAGCCCTCCCCACGGGACTGTTGCACAGCATAGCAGAGAAAATGCCGTCCCTAATAAACGAAATTAATAAGGAGCCTGGTTGCATTGTGGCATCGTTTCAGGTGGGGTAACTGTGTGTGCCCCCCCCAGTTGGGGTCAGCACTGCAATGCCCATTGGCCCCTGGGGCAGGGAGGGAGCAGGATGCGCTAGCTGGTGGTGGGGGCAATGTGGGGACAACTTGTGCAACTGGTGATGCATCACCAGGTGTCACTGGAAGGGGGTTATTGTCACCACCCCTTGACTAATCCATCTGGTTTATGGCCTCGCCCTGCAAACTGCCGCCTGGACCTGGGGCAGGAGGTAGAAGCCACAGGGTAAGGGGCTCTCTGTCATGCCTGTCCTCTCCCTGAACCTGCCTTTGCTGTTGGCAGAGGGCCCCGGGGCCTCGGCTGCCCTGTCCCTGCTTGCATCCCTGTCCCAGCCCGGTGCTCCCATCGCAGCAGTGTCGTGCATCGCCCCATAAACACCATAGACACAAGAGATACAAACTGTAAACTTTAAACAGTTGAAGGATGCATGTGCAAGCTCAGCACAGCGCTGGCTCCACATGGAGCGAAGCAGGGCTTCCCTGCGGGCAGCATGGCCACGAGGAGACAGTTTCTAAGCTGCAGTTTGCAGCAGGAACGGTGACTTGGGCTTCCTCCTGAGCACGGTGGTTGTAGAAGAGGTTTCTGGCAGGCATGGGCACGCTGAGGATGGGCTCTTGGCAGCTGCCAGCAGACCTGTGGTGGCATGAGGGCCCTGCATGGCCCTGTGGGGTTCCAGCGGCTGCCCCAGCGTGGCAGCTCGAGCAGGGGGCGATGGCAGAGAAGAGAGACCTGTGAAAACCCAGTGCTTGCCGCCATTACAGCGAGCCCTCCAACAGCGCCCAGGGCCGCCCCTGGCCGGGGTGCGAGGTGCGAGCTGGCAACTTGGCAAAGGCACGTCTGCCCCCAGCACGGAGGGGCACGAGCAAGCTGAAGGCACGCTGTGCCCGTCACTGGGAGAGGGCGTGGGGGGCATAGCGGCGCTCGAACTGGCCCACGTCGAACTTGCGCTTGCAGCCGGCGTAGTTCATGTAGCGGATCTTCCCAAAGATGGCCCGCTCTGCCCAGCCCTGGTCATGTATGCCGCAGATGGACCAGAGGCAGCCTGCCGGGCATGGGGATGGAGCGTCAGCTCTGCCCCTTGCTTGGAGGCATCCGGAGAGCAGGTGGGATGTGGGTACAAAGCAGGACGGGCTGGAGCATGGGTTGGGTTGTTGGCAGACAGCCCTCCCCACCATGGCCTTGGCCAGAGATGAGACCCCCCCCCGCCCCATGCCCCCATCCTGCATCTTGCCTACATATCCGTTGGGGTCCCTGCCGTCCAGCTCGTAGCGGTCGTTGAGGTAGATGGCAAACCGCAGGGCCTCCTCAGGGGAGCGGGTCCACTCCAGGATCTTCTTGGCCCAGTACATCCGCAGGAAGCCATGCATCTTGCCCTCCTGGACCATTTGGAGCTGGGGGGGGCGAAGGGACAGCCACAGGGGTTAGTCTGTGCCAGCTCACCTCTGCCCCTCGGAAAAAGGCTCAGCATTTTGCAGGGGAAATGTGGGGCACTACCTGGGCAGCGTTCCAGAGCGGGTCATGCGTGGTGCCCTGCTCCAGCTCCTGCAGATCATAGAGAAAAGGCCTCTTGTCTTTGGCGTGGAGCTTCAGGGTGGTTTGTGCCCAGTCGTAGGCACCTGTGAGTAAGAGAGAGGAGGAGCAATGCTGAGCAACCTGCTCCTGCAGGGCCCCAAGGAAAGGATGGAGAATTGGGCTACTGAGGGCACCATGCCCTGGAGGCACCAGCCTTGAAGCAGGTATCAGCCAGCTCCTCTCCTACCTCCAGAAAGTACCAAATGATGGCACATTAGTACTCCCACAGCCCCTCTCCTAGCAGAAATGGGATTGCCAAGTTGGGGTGACCAGTTGGGTACCAGCCTGGCCCCCAGTGTTGCCCACCTGACCCAGGATGCTACCTTGCACACTGTCGTAGTTCTCATTGTAGTAGCAAAAGTTTTCAGCCAGCTCCCGCCGCACCACGGCCTCCTCCACGAACGCATCCACTGACTCCTTGTACTTGCCCCGCTGCTTCTGCACTTCCAGGATGGCTCGTTGGGTGGAAACCTGGCCTGGGGACATGGGGAGGGAGCAAGTCAGGCTGCTGGTCCAAGCCACCGTGCTCAGTCCTGCTGCAGAGTGGGAAGCCTGGGACGCTCACCAAAGTGGAACCACGGGGACAGGTTGCTGAGTGCCGCCTTGTTGGGGTCGTTCCGGTGGGAGCCGAAGGATTTCAGCCGCTCCGCAATGAAGGACTGCAGCACAGCCAGCCCCGCAGCCGTGCCGGGGGTCGCCCATTCCACCTCCTTCACTGTGTGGTCCACCTGCAAGCTGGAATAACAGGCCTCCCAAGCAATGGGCTGGGCGGCAACCAAGTAGTGTGAGTGCATTTGCAGATGCTCTTCAGCCAGGGCTGCCCTGAGTGTTATGTCCCCTGGATGTCCCCAACCAGCAAATCCCCAGCTCATGCCAGCCTTCTCCTCTTAACAAGCCCTGCACAGCAGAGACGTGGGAATTGGATGAATGAGCTGGGAACCTCCCTTTCTCAGGGCATCCCCATCTCCACACCACCTGCGTGTGACCTCAGACAAGTCACTGTCCCCATCCCCAGCCATCCCCTCCCAGGATCAAGAAGCAGCTGTAAAACCCTCTGGGACTGGCCCTGAGTGGGTGGGAGGTGTCCCCTGCTGGTACCTCTGCTGGGCAGGATGGGGGATATGGGTGACGAATGACGGGGGGGAACTCGGTGAGAAACTCGGGGAGCTGAGCATGGATCTTGCCCCGGATGGTCCTAGCGCTGTACTCCTGCTTGGGGGAGGCAACCCAGCATGGCACGATGTTGTGGGCATCAACCTGGGGAGCCAAGTCATGGAGGAGGATGTGAGAAGGAGAAGCAAACAGTCCTGATGACACAACACACGCTCCCTGCTCGGGTCACTCCAGCACACCTCTGCAGGCAAGAAACGCAGCAGACCAATTTCTCCCACATCTCACCAGCTATAGTTTTCCCCTCCCAGAGCACACGCACCCACCTGTGCAAACGGCACATCCTCCGGCAACCGCTCCCTGACATCCTCCACCCACTGACGGGGGAGGCGAAGCGGGCAGAAGTCTGTCACCAGCCCGCCCACACCATGCTCCACCACGAACGCAGGCAGCACGTCCTTGGCATAGCCCAGCAGCAAGTGGAAGGGGATGTTCAGCTCTGCACACTCCTGCAGCGAGGGGAAAGGGCTATGGGATGCCTCTGCAGATGTCATCCCACCACCAACCCCTGAAGGGATAAATCTGCCTCCCGCCTTCTCCAGGAGCCCTGTCCCACCCCCACCCGACATGGACATCCCTGCAGCGGGCCATACCTCGGCCACCTCCTGCAGGCCCCTCAGCATGAAGCTGTAGTGGCGGATGGTGGCATCCAGGAATTTGGGCACCAGGCAGAAGCAGATGTGCAGAGGCAGCTCCTGTTTGAGGGCCAGGCGCTGGGCATAGAGGAAAGCCCAGTTATCTGGGGAGGAAGCGCACGGGACACACACAAATAAGCACAAGGAGGGGCGCGCCTGGCTGAGGGGATGGAGACGGGGTTTCACAAGAGGAATCCCCCCAGTCTCCCCTGCAGAGGGGGACCAGCTCCAAGGCCTACCGTGGGAAGGGACCAAGGTTTTTGCCACCCAAGGGAGCTCTGTTTCGCGGCCCCCTCCGCCAGCTGGTTCGCACCTTGCACCCGCTGGTCCCGGGACATCCAGTAAAGGATGCACCGAGCATCATCCTTCAGGTCCGAGCCCTGCGAGACGAGGCGAACCCGTTTTTTGTTGTACTTGAACTCTTGCACGGACGGGGCCGCCCTCCGCCGGGTCTCCTGCAGCGCCTCCTCTTCCTCCTCCCTCCTCCGAGACACGCGTGGCAGCTCCGCGGCCTCGGCCTTTCGCTTCCCTTTCCCCCGCCGCATCCTTAGGACTGCCCGGGCCGGTACCCGGAGCAGCGTGGTTACGTACGGCCGCTGCGAGGGGAAACGGGACCGTACTGAGCTCCCGGTGCTTCACCCATTCCGGTCCGCGGTCGGATCCCGGATCCCGGATCCCGGATCCCGGTCCCCGGTCCCCGGTCCCCGGTCCCCGGTCCCCGGTCCCCGGTCCGTTGCCGGATCCCAGTCCCCGAACCCTACCTGGCAACCACGCGGCCCTCCGGGTGTTACACAACGTG
>VZSZ01007083.1:17141-57277 GCA_013398815.1 Ibidorhyncha struthersii | reverse complement strand
CTGTGCGCCTGTAGTGCGGTGGTGTGACTGTAGCTCGGCTGTACCCCGGCAGTGTGATTGTACTCTGGCTGTATCCCGGCGGTGTGACTGTGCCCCAGAAGTGTGACTGTACCTCGGCTGTACCCCGGCAGTCCCCCCAGGCAGTCTTACCCTGGCAGTGCCCCTCCCTGGGTGCCTGTCCCAGCAGCGTGGCTGTATCCTGGTGGTGTTTCCAGTAGCCTTTACCTTGGGGCTACACCTGCATGCTGGCGACACTCCCCTCCAAGCACCTGAAGCTGCCAAGGAGACTGTATCCTGCCCCTGGCCATGCACGTACCCCCGTAGAGCAACTGTATCCTGACAGAGTACCTGTACCCTGGCCTAATGCTTATGGTGTGAGAGCACCCCAGCAGAGCGCCGGTACCCCGGTGATGCCCTCAGTGCGCCTGTGCCCTGGCAGTGCCCCTGTGTACCTGTACAGCAGCAGCATGGCTGTGCCCTGGCTGTCCTCCAGTGTGCCTGTCCGCTTGTGAAGTGCCTGTACCCTTGGCCCAGTGCCTGCAGGCACCTCCGACTTGTCTTGTCCCTGACCCCGAGAAGAAGGAAGCGGCTCCGGCTGTCAGCAGCGTGCTTCAGCCGTGACATGCTGTGACATGGGGAAGTGATGCCTGTACAGACAGCCCAGGGAACAAACCCTCAGCCTGGAGCACGCCCTTCCTGAGCGCCGTCTGTTCTCTCGGCCAGTTCCTCGCGCTCAGGCAGAGCGGGCTGTTGGCTCCTGAGGGTGTTGGTGTTGGGAGCCACCAAACATCACCCCTGCGGCAGAGCTCAGGGACGGTCCCAGGTAGCCTGGCTGCTTCCCTGGGCCTTTTTGCTTTGCCACCGTCCCCTCAGCAGGCAGAGAGTACACGGTCCCCAGCTGCAGGGACCTGGTCTGCTGCAGCAGTGGCCCCGCTGGCCTGCTCTGCCTGCTGCTTTTGGCTGCTCCGGGTCCAGCTGTGCAGCTGATGTCTGCTCGGCCTCGTGCCTCTCCCTGGGAGCATCCGTGTCAGGTGGAAACCTTCCCTTCGCTGCCAGCACCTGGGGAGTAAAAGGACCCACCTGGATGTTCCTACTCTGCCGGGCAAAGGAGACACAGAAACCCCAGTGCTGGGAGCACCTGGAGCAGTGCCTGCACGGGGACATCGGCTCCCGCCTGCCTGGACATGGGTGGGCAGAGAGGGGGGCTGCCCCTGCCCCTGCTGCTGCTGAGCCTTGCTGGCCTCGCCGTGCCGCACCTCGCGCTGGGTAAGGGCTGAGTGGGACGCGATGCTCTCCGCGGGGTGGGTGGCGAGCGGGGAGCATTGTTCCCCGGGATGGTGAAGTGCTTTGCCCGCAGTAGGCGCCTGTGGGGTGTGGGAGGCAAAACGCTGTGGGTGGTGTTTGCTAAACGGGAAGCAGAGGTGGACTTACAGCTCCTCCATTGTGTGAGGATGAGGCCCTTCAATGCAGACACCCACCTGGGCACGGACTGGGATCAGACCTTTGCCCTTCTCCACATTATTATTTAACCAGCTGCTGCATGCAGTGGATTAGGGAGGGAGTGGCTGCCAGGGGCTTTGGGAGTTATGGTGGGTTTGGCTGAAAGCAGCCAGTGTCTCAGTTCTCCATCCTGATGCGAGCAGAGCTCCAGGCTCACCAGGTTTGTGCCAGGATCACCAGGGAATCCAGCCTGGCATCTCAAAGCCACCACATCACAGGCAGAGGTCTGAGCAGCCAGGCTGTTTTGTGCATCATTTTGGAGCGAGTTACAGATGCTCGGGCTTCCCCAGGGACAACAGGCTGCACCAGCACAGCATCCATGAGGGCAGAGAGGATGTCCTACTTCCTTCGCCCCCCCCTCAGAACTTTCATGGGTCGTTACACGTCTCTAAGAACTCGTCCTGAGCTGTAAGCTGGGATTTGCTCCTCTATGGCCCCCCCTCTGTGGGGCTGGTTCCCCGTTTCCTATTATTTACACCCGGCGCTATCAGTTCCTGACTATCTGCAGCAGAGAGGTTTGTGTAAACTGCTGCTGCGGTTCCAGCCTGTCTCACGGTCACCAGTTCCTGCACAGCTCTTCCCGTTGAACGGGTTTGTCTGACTTCCTCCAGGGATGGGTGAAGGTGGTGGAATGGGTCTTAGCGCTGGCACCTACAGGAGTTTGTGCCCCATGACCAGTGGTAGCCATGGCTTCTTCCTGCTTTGTCAGGCTGGGGGATTTACGTGCCCTGCCTTGCTGATGGTCACATTGCCGTTCAGGGAATCCACGTGCTTGATCCATGCAGGATGCAGAATCCCTGCTCCCGTCGCTCCATGGCTGCTGTGTAGGTCTGGGTCCCTTGAGGAGGTCGTGCTGGTGTCGNTCTCCCCCCTCTTTGCAGGGACCACCATCACAGATGTGACAGCGGCTGTGTCCCTGACTGTCCCTACCTCTCTGACACCTACAGAGTCCTCGTCACTGCTGCCCACCACTGACTCCACCACCACAGATACTGTCCCTCCCTCCAGCCCTGAAACAGGCGCATCCACCCTGGAGATGTCCAGCACATCCCTGGGGACCAGCAGCACCTCACCTCCTACCACAGCTCCTCCCACCACACCAGCACCGGCAACTGCTTCGTCTGAGACTTTGATGACCCCAGCGGACACCACGGCCACCTCTGATACCAGCACAGGGGTCCCTGGGAGCATCCCCACTCCCAGCCAGCCAGTCGAGACCACGTCTGGGACCATCCCTGGCACCTCCGCTGTGACTGTGGAGCCAAGCCCAGGCACCTCAACACTGCCTGAGACCACCAGTGCAGCCACAGGTGAGTGTAGCCGTGGGGTGCCCAGAGGGCAGGGTGACAAATCCCTGCAGGGCCACTAGGCATGTACTTGGGTGGCTTCATGTAGGTGGCTTCATTTAGGCCTGGTCTGTCCTGAGCTGTAGGAGCATCCTGCACCTCTCTGCAGACAGTGCTAATGTAACGTTGCTTTGCCCAGACATGGAGACCTCTTCCCCCACCACCGACTCAACCCAGACCACAGAGGTTACCCTCAGCACCCATACAGACCTGTCAACGCCTGTCTGCCCCATCACCACGCCCAGCACCAGTAAGTGCAATGCCCCATGGGCATCACCACCCCCCAACACCGGTGGCTTTGGGCTTGCAAGGGCCAGTGCAGGGGGTCCTGGAGCCCCACTGCTTTTGCTGTGCTCTCAATACAGGGGCATTGATTCTCTCTGGGATGTGTGGTTTGCTTTAGAGGTGGAGGGTTGTTCTCCTGACAGTGTAGGGTGTCTGTGACATGATTAACCTGAGAGGATGTCCTTTGTCTGTGCCAGTGATCCTGGGGAGAGATCCCCAGATCCTTTGGCGCAGCCCAAGGTTCAAGGGCAATAACCAGAGCCATGTTTTTTGTCCCTAGGTGCATCTCACGTCTTTCTGTCGCTGCGGCTAACCACCCCCCTGGACCTGAGGAACACCACGGTGCAGGAGCTGGTGTTGTCCAAGGTGAGGTGTGCTGGGAGGGGGGTGCCACTTTGCATCTGCCATCCACGGTCCAGCCAGCCAGGGGGAGGGGTCAGGCAGGCAGCAGGAGGATGAAGGGGAGACCCTCCTTTGGCTGCCGTGGTCCAGGGTCAGGCCCTTTCCACATGGGGATTTGGGGCAGGAGACGCTCTCTGGCACAATTTGACTGTTGTCCTCTCCTTTCAGTTCCGTGAGGACCTGCAGAAGATGTTCCCATGTGCTGGACTGGCAGTGGAGTGGCGAGGGGAGAGGAGGACCTGACCACTGCTCCTTGCCTGGCTGGGACCTGCAGGCTGGCACCCCTGTGAACCAGCAAGCCTTCTGCTCCCAGCTCCTTACTCTATGGTAGTGCAGCCCTTTGGGGCAACCCGTACAGCTCCTCTTGAACCTGGGAACCCCCGTCCTTCACTGTGCACCCCCAGAGGTCCCCCAGTGCTCCTGGTGGGCTGGAGTGTCCCTGCCCCTTCCCGCAGCCTGTCGGTAGAGCCCGACCCCTCCCACCACTCTGTACCAGACCTGACTCCCACGGTGGGACCCCCCCAGTGCTGTTGGGGGACGGGGAGGAGATGACCCTGTGGGGTTAGACTTTTACAGCTGGGACTCAGCTGGCTCAGCCATGAAAACCACCCTGGGGACCGACGGATGAGAGAAAGGGGACGTGGAGCCCCCAGTACCGCAGTGCGCAGGGCACTCGGGGGCTTGTGACTGTCACCTCCGAGGATTTGCAACCCGGGCAGGCGCTGCGGTGCCCAAGGTCTTTGAGAGATGCTCCGGGGCTGTTTCACATCCAGAGTGAGCCAGGATGGAGCTCCGGGATGGCTCTGGGAAGGTGGCAGGAGAGGACACCTTTCCCCCCATCCCGAGTCCCATCCTGGGACCATCCACGCTCCTGAGCCCTGCGGCGCAGAGGGCGAGTGAAGCCAGAGCCCAGCACACCGGCTCTCCCCGGCTTGTCTGCAGAATCGTTGACAGAGAAGCACACTCATGCCAACACAGGTCGGGCACTAAAGGCAAATCCCACGTTTTCCATGGCAAAGATGACGACTTCTTTTTTTTTTTTCCAAGTTGCCTTCCCCGGTTTTTGGCTTCGCCATCTAGCAGAGGTACTAACAAGGAAAACCAGCTGAGTCCCAAAAGCTTCGCAGCAGAGAGATGGGCTCAGGGCTGTCCCCTCCTGGCAGGGGGCACCACAGACATTCCTGAGGACGGTTCAAGCACCCCCCGACAGGCTGGGGGTCCCCACTTTGGTGCTCTCCATCCCGTGACACCTCACAGCTGCCAGGGCAGCTGTGCTCACCATGGGGCCGTGGAAATCCCGTGGGCTGTGCTCCTTCCCTGTTTTTTTCCAGTCCCAAGCTAAGGAGACAGCCAAAACGTCTGTCCCCCTGCAGCAAAGTCATTTATTAACTGATTAATTAGCCAGATAAAATCCAACCAAAGCAATTATTAGCCTAAGCAAGTCACCTCGCTGGGAGATTGAAAACTGAAATAATTAGCAAAATAGCCATGTTGCTTGTCAGGGGTTATTTTCGGCTGATCCCTGCTCCTCTGGCAGTCTCTGTTGGCACAGGGAGGGTTGGAAGGGGGCATGTGGGGCTGTGGGATGCCAAACCCTGCGATGACTCCTGGGGTCCCCGGGTATTCACCCGGCTGGGAAGAAGCCCGCAGCTGGACAGAATGGGGAAAGGCACCTTGGGATCACCCGGCTGCCTGCTGGCTCGCAGGGCCTGGGAGAGGTTGGGCTGGAGGCTGAGCCCCGGCAGCTCATCAGGATTCTCCCATTTGGGATGTTTTTTGCATCCCAGGGTTGCCCCTTTGCTCTCTAGGACGCTGCCGGGCTTTTGGTTTTTTTCAGGGGGTGTCGGCACCAAGAGAGGTCCCTTAACGCCTGGGCAAGGAGCTGGGGAGCTGGGCAAAGCCTGCTGGAAGGGGTCCCGGCTCCGGACGCCTGGTGGGGCGCTGGGAAAGAAATCCTCATGCTCTGCCTACGCCGTGGAGCCGGGCCAAGAGTCCTCCCACACCACGTCCCACCGGGCTGATTTCTCCGGCTGTTGAATCCATAACTTCAGACCCCGGGACATGGCTGGGGGCCAAGGCCGGGGTAGTAGAGCCAAACTGCGTCACAAAGGGAGGAAAAGGTCCTGAAGTGCTGGGATGAAAAGGTGACCGGGGCACTCGCTGTCCCCTGCCAGCACGGCTGCCTTCCACTGCTATCGTGGTTGGGGGGGCGCAGGCAGGGGGAGGAGGTGCTCCAGTCCTGCTAAGCCCCTCTGCCCCCCAGCCTGGGAGGGAGAAAGGGGGACATGGCTCCCACGGGGATGGTGTGCAGTGCCCTGACATTGGGGACACGGAGCTCTGACAGGCTCCTGACCCTGCCCACTGGCTACCACCTTCACCCCATGGCTGCTTGCCTGCCACGGACCCCTCACAAGAGGGTAAATCGTTTCTCAGCCTCTTCGCTGTAACCTGCTCCCATCTATGAGCATCGTCCTGAGGAGCAGACCCCGTGCCCAGTGGCACTGTTACCTTCAGAGGGCCCAGCAGCATCATTGGGTGCGTGTCTTGAGTCACCATTCCCTTGTGACTCAGGTGTCCCTTCCAGTGTCCCCCTCCTATTCAACCCTGCCGGTGGCTATAGCCCGGCTCCCGCTGTCCGGCAGGAGGGTGTTGCAATGCACCCAGCTTGCCAAGTCACCCAGAACCTGCAGGGTTGATGGATAACCCGGTTCCCCCCCTGCCACCACCCCCAAGCCCTTTCCAAATGCCCTTGCCAGGAGGCCGGAGTGGTGCCAGTAGGAGATGCCTGGATCTCCACGGGGCTGGAACCAGCCCATTAATTCCAGGAAGGCTGATAAGGTGCTGTGCCGGGCTGTGCTGGGCCATGCTCGATGGCGCAGAGCCCTCCAGGGCGCTGGGATTCACAACATTCACACCCCCTGGCTGCAGGCTCGCAGGGAGGTCCAGTGCCCATCCTGTGCTTTGGTCCTTGATAATCGTGGGTGACCATTATCCTTGCAGGATCCAGCAGCTTGCTGGGACCTCGGCATCAGACACAGCAGAAGGATCAATGAAAAGCCCCTTCCCAGGGTGGGAACGGGGCACCATCCCCGAGACAAGGGATGACCCATGGTGGCTTCAGGTGTTCCCATGAGGGCCTGCCGTGTTGGAGCAGAGGGAAGAGCTCGGTTTGTCATCCTCATGACTCTGCTGTAGGACCAGCAGGGAGATGAGGCTTTTTGGTGGCGGCATGGGCTGGAGGAGCAGGCACAAGGGTCTCTGGGTGGTGCTGGTCCCAGTGCACCACGGGCAGGAGCTTGCAGGTGGGCTGAGGATGAGGTGGGCTGGAAGCACATTGCTTCAGCAGGGTGATTTTCTCCTATGCTGAGCAGCATGTTTGCAATGATCCCTGTGGTTCCCACCATGTTTTGCACCTCAAATACCAGCTGGAGCAACTCTCCCCAGAGTCAGCACATATTCCTCACCAGGGTGGCTTTCCAAAGCAATATGGCATCGTCAGCACAGGCAGGAATGACTCTCCCACGGTGGATTTACATCCCTGTAATCCTCCATCGGCTCAGGTGTGGCAGCCACTCAGGTGGTCACTGGCTGGGCGGTCACCCCATGATCTGCAGCACTGGTTGCGTGGGCCCCCGACATAGAGTTCTCCCCCAGCTTAGCTCCCGCACTGGCATTTTCAGCGGGCAGGCGTTCGTTCCGGGCAAGCAGTGCTTTCCCCTGATTTACCGTCTGTGCCCTGTTCCCGCTGCCGGGGGTAATGCGTGGGTTTACAGGACAGGGTTTTGTCAGCCGTGACTTGGCCTCCCCTGGCATTTCCTGCATGGATGCTGGCTGGCCGGTGGGTCAGGGTGTCGCTCTCTGTGCCCTGCCGCTGCCGCCTGCCCGATGAAGGCTGGCTCTGGTGGGACACTATGTACTGCCTAACACCCCTAATAACACTTTGCAGGAGTCGCCTGGGGGCATTTCTGGTTAAGAAGCATTTAATTGACTACAAACCCATGTAGTGGTGGGGGTTTGCATAATGCTGTTTATGGGGGCAGCAGTTTTCAGGCAAGGGGAGCGGGAATTGCTGCTCCAGGGGAACGGGGGAAGGGGAGACACAGGGGTGAAGTGACCCAGGGGGTCCCTGCAGCAGGGGAGTGGGTCTGGGGCTGTGCCTTTTCCAGTTCCAGCCTCTGGGGATGCTGGTCCCACCTTGCAGCGGAGCTTTCTTGGCTCATTCACCCCCTCCCAGCACCCTGGCACTGCTGTGCCCATACTGAGGTGCAGGTTTAAAACCACCCTGGTGCATGCTGGGGCTCAGGACGGGGATCCCCAGTGCTCCCAGTTGCAGCTGGGCACTGTGGGGCTCAGCCGACACCCCAGTGCCTGCCCCCAGCCATACCTCTCCCTGCTTCATAACTGCCTCTGCTCCTGGGCAAGACTTGAGCCAAGTGGGGACTTGCGTCTGGCCGTGCCCCGGGCTGTGACATGGCTCAGCTACTTATTTTAGTGCCCACGATGACCCCACAGGCATGGTGACACCAGCTGGCATTGCCCTGTCACCACCACCCGCTGCTCTGGGGCCACCCTCTGCTGCATGGGGACCAGGTCCTGTGGGGTTCGTGAGGTGGCTGCTGTGAGGAGCAGGTCCCACGGGAAGGTTGCTGTGGGTATCAGGTACTGTGGGGTCTGTGGGGTGGCTGCCATGCCACTGCTGGCAGTGCCATGCACTGCTCCAGGCTTGAATTCGCCAGCTGCTGCTGGTGTCCCAGGGAGATGCACTGGGCTGTGCCCAGGTCCCTGGGAGGACTGGGTCCCTGCAGGTTGGCCTTTGGGTAACCCCCCAACTCATGCCCCAGCCGAACACATGCATCCAGCCCTTGGGAAGGGGAGGGCTCAACAGGAAGGGAACGGTGACAGGGACATTGCAGGGAAAGCACCGGGGGCGGGAGGGGACAGTGGCTGCAACCTGCCTCCTTCTGCCATCCCTATAAATAGGAGGGAGCTGGAGCAGGATTACACCTGTGGGACTCCAGCTCTGCAGGAGAGGCAGGCAGGGAGGGACGGACAGAGCCGCTCCTCACTGTTCTTGCCTCTCTTTGAGCTTCCCAGTGATCTGCCTGTGTGAAGGCCTGAGGCATGGGGACCAGGGGATGGACGCTTTCCACCTTCGTGGGATGCTGCATATGGATTCTCCATGGTATGTCCTATATTTTTCTTCTAGCACACATGCTACCCGAGCCCTTGCAGGGCCCAGCAGGTACGCTTGTGAGATGCTTTTCCCTCCTGGCTGCACTGGAAATCCCTCTTATGACCAGTCCTTGCAATACATTGCAGCCAAAAAGCTGGAAAAAAGCTGTTTTATGGGGCAGGCATCACCCTGAAGGGCTGGTTGCAGGCGTGAAGCCATGGGAGAGGTGAGAGCCCAGCCCATGAGCCTGCATGCAGCCGTGTACCCCTCCAGCAACAGAGCCAAGGGAACCCGGCCGGCAGAGCGGGGCTCCAGGGATGCTCCCATCCCTCCCACATCCCAGGGAAGAGCAAACGCCGGTGCTCCATGTTGGGGCCATTCTTGCACAAACTTCCCATGAATGGGCAGCATGGGGTGGATGACGTTTCCTGCTCTGCATGGAAGAATTAAGATAAAACACGGATTTACTGGGGTGGAGTGTGCCAAACTAACCTGGGGGGACTTGACTGATGTGCTTTGTTTTCCCTGAGAGGGGGGAGGGAAGCGGCTGAGCTCCTCTGGGTGGGGAGGGTTGGTGCAAAGAGCTTATTTCAGCCAGGGAAGATGGCGAGAAAGAAGCAGAAAGGGAGGGTGAACAGGGGACTGGAGGAGGATGGACCCCTCGAGGACTGGTCTGGCGTAGGAGACAACTGTTCATTAACGACTCTGGCACAAGCTATCCGCAAGCTAAGGAGCTGAGCCGGCGGTGAGGCTGGAGGCACCTCCACTGCAGGGGGATCTGGCTGCCTGGCAGGGGGAACCTGATGAACCGGAGCACCAGGATGGGGAACAGGCTTGGGCTGTCAGGCTGCAGCGAAAGCCTGCTGGGTCTTGCCCTCGGGGTACCCTTCGTCTCCCTTAATTGCAGCCACCTAAAGCCAAGCGTCAGCAGATCCGCCTGGCTCCTCCTGGAGCCGACGGCAGCAGCTTGGTCTCCTCAGAGCCCGCATCCCTGTCCTAAAAATAAGACTGGGTGGAATGTCACCCACGGGTACCAGTGGGTGCTGGGAGAAACTTCTGGGATGTAGGGTGGTGTCTCTTTCTCCTTTCAGTGGAGCTCCTGGATGTGGGGCAGGATTTTGGAAGCAGCAGGAGGGAGCTGTATGCAAGGCTTGGTCCTGGGAGCTGCTGAATTGAATATTCCCTCCGTGGGCAGGGAGCCCCTGGTGCCTGCACCCAGCTGGGGACAAGCGGGACATGGGACGGGAGCAGGAGCAGGCAGGCTCCCGCCCCAGGAGATGTTTAATGAACCTGCTGTAACTCCAGTGGGTCAGGAGGCGTTTGCAGTCAGAGAATGTTTCACTACGCTCTGGATGTTCTATCTGCCAAAGGGCTTTGGGTAAAGTGTATTTAAATGTCCCTCAGACACCTGAAAGTTGAAACAACGCAAGAACCCCCCCCAGGCTCTGCAGAAGTGGCTGTGCTCAGGGCTGGCCCTGCAGCCAGGCAAAGAGGGCTGAGGGCTCTCTCCTCCAGCAGCACAGCTCCACAGACACCCCTGGGACTAGGAACGAGACTTACTGGGCCCCAGCTCTTAACTAGTGGCCAGGCGGTACCATGCCCAACGTAACTGGGCTGGATTGCAGTGGCTGCCTTTGTCTCCATGCTTGCACTGCTGTCTCTCCCTGACCTGTGATGAGTTGCGTCCTGTCTCAGCCAGCTGCTGCTGCTGCTGGGGATGCAAAAGGTGCTGTGCAGTGCTGTGCCTAAGGCAGCCCAGGCTGCCCTCCTCGCCTCTTAGATCGGAGCCTTGTAAGGCCGTGGGATGAGGCAGTAGGGTTTAAGAAGAGGCAGGAGCTTCCTGATGTTCAGTCAGAGGAGACACGTGGCTGAGCCTGGCAGGCTGCTGTCTCTGGCACACGGCATAACGCTCTGCTTTGTGCGTCTCTGCAGGGCTTAGGGCTGCTGCTGCTGTCCCCGTCACTACTGAGGGGCCATTTGCTGCAGGAACAGCTTCTCCCATCACAGCGGACAGCGAGGCACCCCTTGCCCTAGTGATGGGCACTGCGGAGTCGAGCACGGTGACAGCCAATGCTGAGATAACCGAGAGCATCCTCATGGGAAGCTCGTCAAGCCCGTCCTTTCCTCCCGGGGCTGAGCTGGGCGCTTTGGTGACAGCGGCGAGTGAATACGTCTCTACAGTACCAACTTTGACAAATGTGACCAAGCCTCTTAACACAACTCAGGATAATGAGGAGGGTTCAGCTGCTCTCACTGCTGCCATGACTGCTCCCGCCATCTCTGCACAGCACCCTGCTGTCACCCCAGAGGTGGAGCTTGCTGTAACAGGAACCACTCCTGAGGCACCCCTGGGGGCTACCCCTCTCTTTGCAGACACGAAGGAGGACATCCTTGCTGCTGTGACCAGAGAAGGAGCAGAAGAGCTAGACCCCACTGCCAGCACCATGTCCCTCCCCACCATCCTTCTGCCGGCAGCCACCTGGGGGGCACAGCCAACTGCTGGCAGCTCCGTGGGTACCAGTGTCACTGAGCTGCCGAGCCAAGGGTTGACCACAGCCATGGGAGCAGTCGAGGAAGGTGTAACCCTGCCTGTGGATACCCAAAGCGAAGCCAGTGCCAACTCCTTGAGCCCTGGCACCGGGGGGCTGCTCACGACCCAGCAAGATGGGACAGTAAGTGAGGCCGTGGGCATCATCCCAGAGCCAGAGGGAGAAATGGTCTCAGCTGCTGAGGAAAGTCCCTTGGCTTCAGTGCCTGGAGGTGCAGAAGATGCAGTAAATGGTGTATTCAGCACGGCTGGCTCATCCCACCTGCCTCCAGAGAGCCCAACGGTGTCGGGAACAGTGGGAAACACAGGGGAGCCCTTCCTCCTCCCTGGTCAGGCAGTACTGAGCCCGACTGCATCGCTGGCACCAGCCGGTGGTGGGGACTGGGATGGGCAGGGAGGTCCCGGCATGTCATCGGGCACTCCTGGTTCAGCCCCGTTGCTTGAAGCCAGTGAGGCACCCGCAGTGACAGGGGACATGTCCCCCTCACTGCTGGACCTGAAGGTTCCCACTGATGTGCAGAGTGACACGAATCCCCCAGCCCTGGCCACTGTGCTGCCCACAGGGGATGAGGGGTCCGTGGGTCTGGCTGAGCCATCCCTGCAGTCTGCCCCATGGCAGAGCCCCACCGGAGAACAGCCACCGCTGCTTGCTGCTGCCCTGCCGTCCCCCACGGACACCTCCGGTGCTCCTGGGGCTGCTTACCCACCCCTGGCGGCTGGGACCAGCACCCTGCCTGCAGCTGACGATGGGGTAGAGACACCAGGGAGTCCTGACCTTGGTGCTGCCCCCGGAACACACGTGTCTCCATCCCTTGGAGGGTTGCAGCCATGGGGGACAGCAGCTGGTGCTCCCCAGGGAGCCGATGGATCCGGCACTGGCTTGAATTCAGCTTTGGATGCCCTCAACCCAGTGTCTTTTGTACCTGACGGACTGGCACGGCCCACTGCTGGGGTCCTGGCTCAGGGTGCCGAAGGTGCAGGGGACGCTGCACAGGCAGGAGGTCCAGGGAATGGCAGTCCCTATGCAGATACCCAGAGCGGCACGAGTCCTTCAGCATTCAGCACTCAGCAGGACCCCACTAGCACTGGAGAGCTGCCAGCTGGAGGAACAGGGACTTTGGTGAATGCCGAACTGACCCCTCCGTCAGCTCTCGGGGATGGAGCAGGAACAGGAGCAGCCCCAGTACTGGGACAAGTGTCCCCGCCTGGCCCTGCACCTCCTGGCAGTGCTGGGCTGGAGCCCAGCCTCTCAGGGGCTGAAGGACCAGGGGACCTGCCCGGTGAATTCCTCAGCACTCCTGGGGCTGCTTACCCACCCCCAGGGGCTGTGGCCAGCCCCGTGTCTGGGGCAGAGACACCAGTGAGCTCCGACCTTGGTGCTGCCCAGGGAGCACCTGTGTCTCCATTCTTTGGGGAGTCACAGTCATGGGGGACAGCAGCTGGTGGTCCCCAAGGAGCAGGTCTCCCTGAAGCCAACGTACCTGGCTCTGGTTTGACTTCGGCATGGGATGCCCCTGGCTCAGCAGCTTATGGACCAGCAGAACCCCCACCACCTGCCCTTGGGGACCAGCTTGGCACAAACGTGGGGCTGCCAGCAGCGGAGGCGCAAGGAGCTGGCATGGCGGAGCTGGTGCTGGGAGGAGCAGGCAGCGGGACTGCGTCTGAACCATCCCTGATCTCCAGTGCAGGCAGCGGGATGGTGGCTGGGATGGATCAACTGCCCGGTGCAGGTTCCTCATCCAGTCCTGCGTCTCCCAGTGGTGTGGTCGCAGCATCTTCCATTTTGGATCCAGCCATCCCAAATGCCCTTGGAGGAGTGGGTGGTGCTCCTGGTGCTCTGCAGACTTCCCTTGGTGCTGGGCCTGGGATCCCTCTTGCTGCAGGAGAAGGAGCAGGTGAAGCAGCTGGTGATGGAGGGTCCCCGGGACAGTTCCCGACCCTTGCCGGAGAGGGAGCAGCTGGTTCAGGAGCCCCTGATAGAGAAATGGGAGCTGTTCTGCAGTCTGTGTCTTCTTCCCCATCTATGGAGAGATCTTCATCACCTGGGATGGCTGGTGACGCTGGCAACGGAGCAAGCCTTCTTGGAGCTCGTGGAGCCGGTGGTGGCTCGAGTACAGGCTTGGAGGCTACTGGTGCTGAGAAACCCTCCATGTCTGCCCCCAGCATCCAGGGTGGTGCCAATCTTGGACTTTCTGATGCAAAACTGAGCCAGGTCAACGTGGTGGAGCTGCCTGGAGGAGCCTCCGTGAATGGGGGACCTTCCCCTGGTGCCAGCCTGGGACAGGGTACAGGAGCTATCATACAGATTGCATCGGGAGCGCTGGCCCCGTCTGCCCTCGGCTCCCCCCAGGAGACGCAGCCCCTGGTTGCGGTGGCTCCAGGTGGTGGTGTCTCTGATGGCACAGCCACCTCACTGACTGCTTCTCTGCTCTTCCCTGGGCGCGGACTGAGCTCAGGGCTGGCACCCAGTGGAGACCCCCAATCTGCTCCCAGCACCCAGAGTGGGAGCAGAGCCCTGGTGCCAGGGGCACTGGGTGGGCTGGCAGGAGATGCTGGAGGTGCTCGCACGTGGTCTCTTGAAGACGAGGTGGCCTCAGGGATGCCAGCACCTTCAGGAGAAGCGTCCCCACATTCCCCCGTGTCCCTCAGCGCTGCCCCAGCACTGCCTTCTGCTCCACAGAGAGAAAACGCTGCAGAGGGGGTGTCCAACAGCTTTGGGCTTTCCGCTCCTCTTTCGGCACGTGAGTCGACAGCGGGGTCCTCTGCAGGGGGAAGGGGAGAGCTGGGGGCTGCCGTGCCGGGGGGACCTGCCCTGCTCCTGCCTCCCCACCAGCTGGGAAGCCCTGGAGCCCCCTCCAGGGATGCCGACAGCCCCGTGCATGGGGAAGCGAGTGTCATACTCCCTGGAGCGATGGCAGGGCGAGGGGACATGGCTCGGCTCCTTCCCAGCATGACTGGAGCCGGGGCAGGTGTGGAGACCCCTGCTCCCTCCCCACTTCCTCCCAGCAGGATCACTGCTGGCAGCCCCGGATCAAAGACCCCAGGGCCAGGACCTGCTGGTGGCATGTCACCCACTGCCCTGCAGCCATTCTTGGGCAGTGAGCTGATCACCAGCCTGGCAAACAGAGCCCCTTCCACCGGTGGGTCGAGCCTCCCCGCAGCCTTCCCAGGCCCGGGGGGAGCCCATGGGGGGTCCCCAACCACCACACGTCCAGCCATGTCCTGCAGCCCAGCCACCGCCAGTCCAGCCCCACCGGCCCCCCTCCCTGGGGGCAGGCAGGCGCTCCCCAGGCCAGGAGCAGCCGCTCTCACCTCCCGCTCATCGTCCCCCGTGTTTCCAGCTCTGCCAGGAGGGCCGGCGGCCGCCACTACCCCGCTGCCCAGTCCTGCAGGTATGTGATGCTCGTGGGGCAGCCCGGGCGGGAGGAGCATGTCTGGCCTCCTGACGGACCATCCTGGGGGACATTTGGTACCCAGAGAGCGAGGGGGCTATTTGAGGCCAGGACCACTGTAGGAGATGCACCATGAGGAGCTCCTGCACATGAGCTTGCATTTTGGCAGGCTGAGCCTGCCTTCAAGTATGGTCCCGTCAGCTGGAAAACCCATCCCCTCCAAATGCTTTGTTTTATTTAACAGACATAAATAGGGAGCTGGAGGTTGTAAACATCTCTAGAAAGATCTGTGGGTGTTTAATTCCCTGCTGTCCCCCTACCACAGTCCCGTACAATGTTTTTCCCCTCCTAACGGCAGTCCTTCAGCGTGGTGCCCCAACAGGGCTGGAGCAGGAGGGGACAGTGACCACAGCAGTCATCACAGCAGGTTTAGGGCAGCTGTGTATGTGTAAGGCAGCGAAAGGGGTGGGAGCAAACTCCTGTAGGGGAAAGTGACGTGTAGGGTGTCCCAGGTGGCTACTGGCAGTGTCCCACCATCCTCCTCCGGCCCAGGCTGTGTCCCTTTGGAAGCAAAATCATTTCAGCCCTTTGAGTTCTTGGCACAGACCAAAGGCTTTGCTGTAAGTGTGTTTTGGGGTTGTTTTTTTTTTTATTTTCTTTTCCAGTTGCAGCTGTGCCCCTCTACAGGTACGGAGCAAGGGAAAATGATCGAGAGTATGTGGAAAGGAGGGTGGATTTTAATTCTCCGCTTTTCAAGCCCGAAATTGGATTCCCATTTGGGAAAAAGCTGCACGACTCTCTCTACGTGAGTCTACCTTGGCTTGACTTGCTGTTGGGCAAGCGGCCATCTCCCAAAAACCTGGGGGAGGCACCAGGGGCCAGGTGCCTGGGGTGGGACCCTAGTGGGGGCAACTCAGTTGGGATGCTGCTAGGGTCTGTTTGCAGCAGGAGATGACTTTGTGGCCATTTTGATGGTGGTGAGCAGTGGTCTTCCTTGGGCGTTGCTTAAAGTGGGCTTGGAAATGGGAGGGCTGCCACCCGTGTGTCAGGGGTCCCGCTGGTCCTGACCTCACCTGATGGAGGGATCCCTCTGCTCAGTTTACAGACAACGGACAAATCATTTTCCCAGCCTCGGACAACAGCATCTTCACATATCCCAACCCTCCTCCCAGAGGCTTCAATGGCCATGAGGAGGTTCCCATGATCGCTGTGTTTTGGGACAACGCCGACTTCTCCAGAGGTGTTGGCACCACCTTTTACCAGGTGAGTGAAGCCACCTGGGTGCATGGTTGCATGAAACATCTTTTGATCATAAACTCGTCACCTATTCTGTGGATGCCCCTTGAGATGTGTAATTGATGGAGCCCATGAGTGGTGTTTCCCTCTTCTGGACCAAATCCAAGAGCTGTTGGTCCTGTGTGTGCCACCTCTTGAGCTGTCCAGATCTCATCCAGACCCTTAGTTTCAGTGCTCCATACATGACCCCAGTCTAGACCTGTCTTTGCCCTACTGGGATCTAATGCAGACGTGGGTGTACCCAACATGCAGGAGTTCCCCACCCTCAACACGGCCAAGCCTCCATTCGTCCGTGATGTGGAAGCGAAGGTTCGGCGGTACCTGAGGTCCTCCTACTCTGCAGCCTGGACCCTGAAGATCACCTGGGAGAAGGCACCTGCCTACGCAGCACGGATTGACACCCGGAGGGTAAGGGGCTGATGGAACTCAAGGGCTTGTTGAGTTGTCAAAAAAACCCCAATACCCATGGGTGGTCACCTTGTCTGTTCCTGAAAATAAGAACCAGTTTTGTGAAAAAGGTCAGTCTTGAAGACTTTTGCCAAAAAGAACTGGACTGTGCCCATGTTTTGGTGGTTTTCATTTTTTTGGGAGGACATCTTTAGTTGAAGTCTCCCCGCTCTGTAAAATCTTTCTCTTTAATGTGGTGGGTGTTTACTGTGCACCAGAAACACTGTTCTTCAAGGAGCATAAAATTGAGTGAATTTGAGGCTCCTCATGAAACAGCATCAAAGTAAAACCATCATGCTTTCCATGGGAAATGCAAACCAGCCTGGGCTGCGTTTGCCCTGCACGTTAGGACATCAGTCCCACTGCTCCCCAGTGAGCGCTGTTCCACACCCCTAATTTTAAACCCAACGGCTTTGCTCGCTTTCTTACCTGTCTGCAATGCTTCTCCCCAGACGAACACATACCAGGCCGTCCTGACCACCGATGGTTTCAGGTCCTACGTCCTGATGCTTTACCAGGAGGGAGGCATGCAATGGGATTACACCAGGCTTGCTGCCACCAATGTGCTCATCGGCTACACCAGGTACAGCAGACTCAGCACCCAACCCCTGCCTCCTCTGAGCACCGGGCTGCGTCCCACCCCTGGCTCTGACTGGTTTAATCCTTCCCCCTGTGTCCCATGAAGTGCCCTGCAAGGATGAGGGCAGCCCAGATGGGCTCTGCCTGCTCATATAGCCTAACGTATGGGGGTCTCACAACCAAATTTGCCCTGTTAAGTGGCTGGATCACGCTGCAGCACGCTGACTTGCCGGGCTGTGCTTGTTCTAAGATCCACTCAACCCTCTGGGGTTCCGGGCCCACAGCATCCTGGTGGTTTGGGTGGAAGGAGTGGGGAACAGGGGATGTTTGCTGAACTTTGCACCAGTCGAGGGAAGGGATTTCCGCTGCTTGGCCCGGAGCGGTCGCTTCCTGCCTCCTCACATTACATCTCGTCCTGTGCACGTCGTCTCCAGGGTTTGCTCATTAGCTGCTTGCTGCAGCTGGGTAAGGAAAAGGTGGCTGGGACGGGAAGCGCGGGCGGCACAGGCATGTATGTGTGCTTGCCTGTGCATGACTGCTCAGGGGTTTCCACTCCATATCCCCCTGCAAAATGCTGGAAACCATAGAAGCTGCTCAAAGGGATCTTGAGATGTCCGTGGGTTCAACCCATGATGCAGAAGGAGGGTTTGCAGCACCCAAAACTAACTACACCCTGTAGAGAGGAGGCAGCAGGCTGGGGGAGCTGGTGCCTTTGTCCTCCTGTCCCTGGAGCTGCGATGTGGATGCTGTGGGATCCCACCCACTCGGAATCAGGGCAGCTGAAGGGCAGGCTGGGGCTGGGGCTGGGATAACCCCACATGGCAAGAGCAACCCCTGACTTTTCCCCTTTCCTCTGCGTGCAGTGGGGATGGCTTTTACCGCAACGATGACCTGACTCAGAGACCTCCAGCCGCTAAATATCGCCCTGACCAGTTCAGGGGCTACAACGCAGGTAGTGCCACACAGCCGGGGTGGGTTCATGCAGCCCCTCGGGGGGGACAGGGAAAGGTTGTGAGGGGAAGGAGATGTTCCTAGGGGATGAAATCCAGCCTGCCACTGTGGCAAGGCTCTCACTGAGTTCACCGAGGCCAGGCTTTCCCCCCAAGCACTGAAAATGCTTCCCCTGGGTACCAGCTATGCCCTGAGGCTGAAACACCCTTGATGTGTCCATGGACCCTTCTGGTTGCAATGGCTCTGTCCCAAGGCTTTCTTCTTTGGCAAGAGCCTTTCCCCCGGTTCCCCACCACTGGGTGGCTGTTAAGCATGTGGGCCCATGGCTGGGGGGTCAATGCGGGCTTAGCTTCCAGCATCACACGGCTCTTGCCTCCAGCCAAAACAGACCCTGCGGTCCCCTTGGCCAGAGGTGACAGCTCACGGTTTCTGTCCCCTCTCAGACCTCCGTGGGATGTGGATTTACAAGCTGGAGAGCCACGTGCGCATCAACTACCGGCTGAAGTGCCTGGCGTGGACGGGGCAGCAGCAGAATCCGTGGGCATGGAGCCAGGGCCTGCCCGCCTGCCCCTGCTCCCTGCAGCAAGGGCAGCAGGACCCACGCTTCAAGAGCAGCCGCAAAGGCAAGTGGACATGCTGCTTCCCTGTGTTCCTTGTCCCCAAGCTCTCCCTCCCCACCTCCCCTGCAAGAATGGCTGGGTCCCTTCTGGCCAGGCAGGCAGGTGACCCCAAGGAAAATGATGGAGAGGGGGTGCCCTGCCCTGCAGAGACAGGGAAAATGACGAGGAACGAGGGCTGACCTGTCTCTGTCTTGCTAGAGTGACCAGAGCAGGTCTAAGCTGCACGGGGACAGCAGTGATAGACCCTCCCCAGCACCAGGGTCTCACCCTGTGGGACCACTTGGATGGTCCCTCCAGATCCCCATAGCACTCCGGGTGATGCGGTGGGAGTGATGGATAACAAGGAACCAGCCCCGGCCCCACTTCTTGCCCCGAGGCAGGGATGCTGGCCCAGGAAGAGCTGCACCAGGGCAGGGATGCAGGCTGGGGAGAGCTGCGCCGAGGCTCACTGCCGCCCTGTTGCAGGCTGGTGGGCTGCCCGTGTCTCCATGCTGCACTCCGCCTCCCCCAACCAGCACGGCGCCGGCATCCGCTGCCTGTATGACGGGCAGAACCAGCTCATCGAGGGGCGGCAGGAGAGGTACTGGAGGTCCTCCAGGCAGGTGTCCCCCTACCGAGGTAAGCACAACCAGCCTTGGCATCCCCTGGCTGAGGCTGGCATCGCTGTAGCCTGTAAATGATTTTAATCTCTGTGCCAACCTGTTTCCTGACATGCTGTTGCCCTCGGAGGGAGCGTGGACCTGCCAAAGGCCGAGGAGAGCACCCTGCCTGCCCGGAGCCAGACTGTCTCCCTCTCCTCTCTCCTTCAGCCCCTTATTGTTCTTTTTGCCTCCAGACCAGGAGCTGAAGTTGTACGACTGGTGCTGTAACCAGGCGGGCAGCGCCAGCCTCTGCGCCCGCTACAGCGAGAAGAGACCAAAGATTGGCTGTGATGGATACCAGTCACCTGATATGGGTGGGTTTGCAGCCTGTGTGTGCCAGGACGATGCCATCTTGGTGCCCAGGGCTGGGGGAGAACATCCCAGCCCCCCCCATGGTTAAGGCAGCAAGAGCCCTGGGCAGATGAAGGATGAGTTTTGGGGTGCCCATGTGCAGGTTGTGCTGTGTCCTGGGCTGCGAGGGTTTTTGGGGAGCATCTCCCTTAGCACATAACCACCAGCGTAGCAGTGGGGTGACAGCACCGGGAGGGGAGGAGGACCACAGCTAATGTGGTTATTGGTGTAAGTTGATGTGGGGCTTTCTTGCAACCCCCAGCAGGTTCCTCGGAGGAGGTGGAGAGCGACTCAGAGGAGCAGAGAAGTGAGTGGGATCAGGGGTCCCCTCTCTGCTGATCACTTCCCTCTCTCCTGGTGCCCCAGCGTGGAAACTCTCCTGGGGCTCCCAGCTTGCCCCAGATCCCCAGGAAGGAGGTGGCAGGGCAATTCTCATTTCTTCTTCTTTGCAGATGGAGAGGACAAGTAACTGGAGAGGGGTTGCACACCCGCAGCACAGTCTGAGCCATGGCTGATCCTCCAAGTCCTTTGCTCCTGCTCATCACCTGTGTCCCCCTGCTCCCCCCCCAGCACTCATCACCCCTGCCCACCATGCAGGGCAGCTCCCTCAGCCACTGCCTGGGGTTGTCCTCGCTGGCCCAAGTTCATGTTTCTAATCCAGACTTGTCCCGAGGAGTCAGTTGCTTTCGTGGTCCTTCCCCAGCTGCAGCTGAGTGGGTGCCTGTGGGCACCTCCTCCCTGGTGGGGAGGTGGGAAGGTACCCCCACCACTGCATACACCACCCCCTATCCTCCCTACACCCACCCTGTGCCTCGCACGCTGTGGGGTGAGGTTGGACCCCTGGCATGCAGGGAAAGGGGTTTTGCACCTTGTGTGGGTTGACCGTGGCCAAGCCCCCGACTGCTGCGGTGCACCAGGCTTGTCCTGTGAGCCGGTCCTGCCTTGTCCCCCACTTCTGTCCCCAAGCCATCCCTCCCCAGGCGGTCCCCAGTGCCAGTGCCCAGGAGAAGGGATGATTCTCCGGATCAAGCCAGAGTCAGCTTGACACCTCTGCTGGGTGTGTGAGGGCAAAATGCAACCCTGTCATCAGAAACGTTGGGAAAAAAGTAATCTTTTTTGTGTGTGTGAGAGAGCATCTGCCTTTCTTAAAAAAAAATCCTTCTCAAATCTTGTTTGTTCAATAAAACCTCTGAGGGGTCTGAGCATCACTGATCCTGTGGCAGCCATGTCCTCTGCTGAACTGGGGTGGGAGGCAGTGGTGGGGGCAGGCTTGGAGCAGCAAGATTGCAGGATGCTTCTGCCCGCGGAGCTGGTGCTGGGGACGCGAGTGTCCGGGCTGCGGCCGAGCCAGGCTCAAGGGCAGTGGGGTTGGAGCTGGGGTCTGCCGGGGTCTCATACACCCTCCTTGGGCACAGGATCGTCCCTCAGCAGGGACGAAGGGCTGTGGGGTGTTTGTGGGGATCACAGCCTGACCTGTGTGACCTGAGCCACTGTGAGCAATGCCTGGGGATGGCAGTGAGGGGAGACTTGCAGCTTTGCAGGGGGAATGAGGGGATGAAGCAACAAAAAAAAGCTATATCCATCTTCTCTTTGGTCCTGTGGGTGGGACCAGCAGAAAGCAGGGACTGGAGAGCTTGGCGACAGGGAAGCAGGACTTGCGCATGGGCACCATGTGGTGCAGGCAACTTACTCAGCAGCATGCCATAATTTTTAGTTTATTCTATTTTGTTCCTACGGGTTATAATCACTGCATTGCCCCACCTGACTCTGCTATCAGTGGCTCTGCTGGGTCAGGTTACGTTGCACTAGAGCATCCCCCAGTGCAGATGCACTCAAGGACTACGCCAGTTGTCTCTGCAGGTCCTCAGGGGAAGGTGCAATCCTCTCGCTTTGGCCACCCAATGTAAATCCACAATTTTCATTCAAGAAACCACCTTCTCCAGAGTGAGTCCTCCCACAAAGACCAGACCCCAAAAGCCAGCTGCCAGTCCCCTGCCTCCTCACAGGCGCCATTGCCGGACACCCCAAGAGCAGGCAGCGGGGCCGGCAGCAGCGGATGGCTCCTCCATGAGCCCGGAGGCGCCAGGGCAGGACCGGGGACAGGTTAGGGCTGTTGGGGATACTGGCTTGGAGGCCTGACGTGAGGTCTCTGAATCCTTATCTGTAAAGGAGGGACAGGCCGTGCCATGCTGTGGGCGCTGCATGGGCTCTGCTCTTCACAACGAACTCAGACCGCGGCACAGACCCCAGCACCAGCCAAAGCATCCGTGATGCTGTGGGGTGAGGCACAGTTCCCCAGCATCTTGATGAGGCACAGGGCCAGGACATCAGTCCCCAGCACACAGCCACCCACCCCGACCCCCCATGGGGACAATAACCCCCGGGCAGACCTGGGCTGAAGGGTCAATGACCTGAAGTTGTGGTTCCCAATGCCTTCCCGGAGAGCGGGAGTGGGTGGACTCTGCCCACTCTCCTGCCGTCATGAGAGCTGGAGCAGGGAGGATGAGCAGAGTTCAAAGACGACCAGGGTGATGCAGAACTGGGGTGGGGGGTTTCACAGGGATGTACTCACAGGAGAAGGGCCGTGGCCTCCAGAAGGTCTCCTTGGCCCTAGGAGGAGAGGAACAGAAAGGGGATGACATGTCGGGGGGGTCAGGAGAGCCCCTCCCTGGTCCTGGCACCTGGATCGGATGGGAGCAGGGAGCAGTGACTGAGTGTGTGGGCAAGATGAGGCTATGAGAGGATGAAAAGCCCCAGTTGCTGTACGCGCGCAATTTCTCGCCTTTCCACAAGTGCAAATGAAGAGAGGCGCTTCCCAGAGAGCCTGGAGCTGGCAGCAGGGGCAGGACACAGCTCCTACAGGCGCAGGGAGCTTGTGGGGCGGCTGAGCTTCCCCTGAGTGTGGATGCCATGCCAGGACCAAGGGCTGGGGAAGAGGGAAGGAGATGCTGGTGCTTCCACCCCAGCCTTGCACCTCTTCAGTCATCTGCCGCCTCCCTGCACTGCAGAAGAGCAAGGGCCAATCCCGCAACCACCTTTTTCTTGCTACAAACCAACTCTTTCCAAGGGCAAAGTGCAGTGGAAATCATTTGGATGGCATTCAAATTAAAAATAAATAGAAAGCCTGTCTGTCACCAAGCACCGGGTGAAATGAGGAAGAAATGCAAATATTCCCTGACACGGAGGAAAAGGGAAAGTAACGTTCAGCCCCCTGGCGTTATCATATCCCTAAGCAGCATTTGATGGGGAAAGCTGCTGGAAGATGCTAAAAGACCACCCAGCTCAGCCCCTTTCCCAGGGAAGCTACCCGTGCCTGGGCCAGACTTGTCCCACTGGTGGTGGACCTTCCAGAGACAGATTTTCCACCATTTTTTCAGGCTGACAAAGCTCTTTCTGACACCCAACCTCCATCCCCTGCTGCACCCACAGCACCCACCCCTGCACAGATCCAGCCCACGGCTCACCCCCAGTGCCGGTGGTGGTGCCGGCGGCAGAGGTGTGAGGCCAGGCAGGTGGTGGCGAGCAGGAGGCAGAGCAGAGCCAGGGCTCCCAGCAAGATGCCGAGGAAGGCGGCGAGGCTGACGGCCAGTCGCTCACACCGGGTGCCGGCAGGGGAGAAGATGGAGAAGGGGAGGCAGCTGCGGATGGGGAGGGAGAAGCAGTGATGCCATGGGGAGACGTGGCCATGCCCAGTGGCCTTGTCTGCCCGCAACGCCACTGCTACCTGCATGTGGGCCCCTCGGGCAGGTGCTGGCACCGGCCACCATGCTGGCAGTAGCCCATCTTGCAAGGGGAGATGCAGACAAAGCCAATGGTCCCCACGTAGTGGAGCTGGTAGCCTTTGTAGCCATACAGACCGCAGGGGAAATAGCGCCTCAGCTCAGCCACTGTCACTGGGGAGAAATGTCATGGGTTTGGCCACGCAGCAGCATCACCTCTTGATGCTTCCCCAGGTCTCCCTGAGCTGAGTCTGTGCCCAGGGTAGGGACTGCCGCCCGCCCGCCCACCTCCACTGCGGGCTTTACCCGAACCCCAGGGCATGCAGGGTGATGGAGACAATGGGGACAGCAGGGGTGCTCCTTCCTGGTTCCCCCTTGGGGTGTCAGGAGCAACTCACGCTTCACCAGGTCGGTGACATTGTCCCGGTGCAGGTGCTGGAAGAGGAGGGGCACGTCCGCCTCCCGCCGCCCCCGCTGCCCGTTGAAGGCACCAGTGATGGCCGCTGGCAGCTCCTCGTTCAGGAACCGGATGACGGTGCTGCGGCTGTTGTAGGCAAACTCAGACACCACCATGAAGGTGAAGCCATCGCTGTCTGTCCTGCAGGGAAAAGACTGGGCTGCTGGCAGAGTCGCTGCTGCATCAGTGACTGAGCCTCATTGTGCCTCAGTTTCCCCATTTAGGGGGCAGTAAAGAAGGGATGAGGCAGGAGATGGAAGGTGCCACAGGGCTTGTGTGGAGAAACAGACTCTGGGGTGGGGGAAAATGCCCTTTGTGTCCCAAACCCTGCGGCCCCATGTCCAGCCCTGCCCCGCTGGCTCCCTGGGGTGGGCAAGGGGCCACTCCACAGCCGACTCACGTCTGGGTGATGTTGGTGTTGCTCTGGAAAGCCTTTACCTCCAGGGAGCCCAGGATGGCCGAGACCTGTGGCAGGGGAGAACAGGAGGGTGTTAGGGGAGGGCAGGACGGCACCGGTGCAGGGAGAGGCTGAAGGACGATGCAGACACCGTGGCGGAGACCCAAGGGCTGCTCTGGCCTTTTGTTCATGTGCTGGGGATCCGGCACATGGCCATGGCTGCAGCCGGCATCACGCGGTTGGTGCTGCATTACTCTGGCACTGCGGATCTGCTGGATCCCCAGGGATCCCACGGGATGGGGGTGCACAGAGGCACGGGCACCCCAAGCTGCCATGCTGCCCGGTGTGCTGGTGCGTCCCCCTCCTCGAGCCTATCCCCTCCAGTGACATACGGTGCTGTTGACTTCCTCAGCAGTGGTGTTTTGCAGTGTCCTGACCCGCAGCCGGACGCTTCTCCGGGGAAGATCTGGAGGGGAGAAGCCGCAGCGGTGGCTTTGGCATCCCAGGGCTGGGGCGAGCGGTGTTGGGGTTCACCAGGCACAGGCACTCACCTGCACTGGGCAGCGGCCGAAAATCCCCCCCTGCCACCAGGCACCGCTGGTCGGTGAAAGCCGGGGGGCAGGCGCAGGCAGGGATGCAGGTGATGGGGTGCAGGCGGCAGTGTCCACCGTTGCTGCAGTAGCCCTCGGGGCAGGAGCGGGAGCCGCAGGCTGAGCCACAGCCTGGCCCCTCGCCTGCAGGACGGGGAGCCCAGGTCAGGTGGAGGCACGAGCCTGGCTGCAGGGGCAGAGCCCCAGTGCACGGATCCATCCTCAGCTGCTCTGTAATGCCTTTCTTCCAAGTTTGGGTGGGTTTTTTTTTTGTGTTGTGGGTTTGGGTTTTTTAATATATTAGGACTTTTAGCATAAATTCAGATCCTCAAGAAAAAGACCTGCACCCCTCCTCCCAGCTGGAGCCTTTTGCCCTTGTGAAATCCCAGCCTGCTTCATTAGAACAGGAGCAACACCCATCACCCCAATCCCACCACAGCCACCTGAAAACAGGATTTGATTTTAGCCCCCCAGCCTCTGCATGTACATTTGAACTTTGATGGGATGAGACTTGTTTTTTTCTCAAAAAGAAAAATTGCACGGGAAAAAATTCCCTTCCTGGTGGATTAGTGAGATGTGCAGCCTGGGAGCACAAGGGGTGGCTGGGCTCTGGTCCCTTCTGTTGAGGACAGCAAGGGCTGGGTACAGAGCTTTGCCAGCTCCCCCTCCTCTCCGGCCAGTTTGGGTCCCACACGAGCCCTCTTCCACCAAGGTCTGGGGGTGATGGGGAGGAGGACCATGCCCACCAGGGTGCCTGTACTCACCCCCCTCACTGGCTGGGCAGAAGCAGGAGTAGCTGCCCACTGTGTTGATGCAGGTGGCGTTCCCTGGGCATGCCGTCCCCTGCGCGCACTCGTCAATATCTGCAATTCAGCATGGCACCAGGAGAAATACCTCGGCCAGGGTCCCAGAGGTGCTCATGTTCCCGGTGGCCATGGTGAGCCCTTGTCACCTGAGCAGTGCCGCCCGTCACCGGTCAGGCCGGCTGGGCAGGGGTCGCAGCCTGTGTGCGAGTCACAGCCCACGCCGGGGAAGCATCCGGGCGCACAAGGGTCCGGAGGGTCCTGGCAGAAGGGACCCGAGTAGCCGTCCTCGCACCTGCAGGCTGCCAGCTGGGAAGGGAACAGTGACACTGGCTTAGGGGACATGAGGAGGATGGGTGGACAGAGAAGACAGTGGGCACGGCTGGCATGGGGACAGGCATGGTGTGGCACTGGAGGAACTTTCCGGCACACTACCTGCAGGGAGGACCCCACGAGGGTGATGGTGTCGCTGTAGTCGCACTCCTGGCTCCTGCTGCAGCTGCAAAGGGTGAAGTGGAGCTGGAGGAGGGCGGAGAGGTTGTTGGACCCGACAGCCTCCAGGTTGATGGTGAACGGGGCCGTCCTGCGGGGCTCCCACGTCAGGGTGCCGTTCTCTGCCGGAGGGAGAGGTGGGAGTTAGAGGAGGTGGCAGAGGAAAGGGGCCGGGTGGCCAGTGACCCCCATCCCATCCCAGCTGCCCCATCTCTCCTTCCTTACCTGATATGTTGAGCTCTGGTGAGAGGTGAGGGACAAAGTGTGCACCCACCCCCATGGCACGGTACTGCCTCCTGACCCTTTCTGTCCTGAAGGCCGTGAGCGACGCATCACCGGTGATAATGGGAGGAAAGGTGTCTGAGGAAAGAGCAGCCCAGCACACAGCTGTTTTTCTGCTATGTGGCCTTGGCGCCCCTCGGCTCTGAGTCCCTCCTGGTGAGGATGGGACCCCAGGCAGATGCTGCCGTGACTGATGACCACCAAGTCCCTCGTGTTACAGAGCATGGTGTCACCTCCTAGGCTTGGAGACCAGCCAGATGGTCAATGCCACTCAGAGACCTTGCTGGCAACTATCCTGCTGGTGGCATCTCCTAGGCTTGGAGACCAACCAGCTGGGCAATGCAACTCCGAGACCTCGGTGACTTCTCTCCTGCCTCACATGGAGCAAGAGAGCCCGGGGGGGAGCAGGGCACTGCCCGGTTACCCGAGCCGTGCCCTCTCGGAGGTGAGGATCTGCTCCGCTTACTGAGTACTGTCTTCTTCTGCTGGAAGTCAGCTGCGAGGCTTTGAGTGGCCAGGCCCAGGGCCACGTCCCCTGTGCTCAGTGAATCGTAGATGCACTCCTTGCTGCCGCGGCACTGCGAGGCTGCCAGCTGATACTGACTTTCATTCTCCTGCCGCAGCTGAGACAAGAAGATGGGTGTGAAGTTCATTACCGATGAGTCCAGAGGCTGAGCAAACAGGCTGTGCTCTCCAACAGCCCCTGCAAGAGAGCACATGGGTACGGCCTTGGGTTTTAAAGGTTTGTTATATTTTAGGGCTCATTTTCGTGGAGCAGTGAAGACACCAAAGGGTTTCAACTGGCATCACTTTTGCTCAGGCAAGTGTCTAAATGTCTCCAGCCAAAGCCTGGCCAGAAGGTGCAGGAACAAGGGGATCATCCAGGTGGATCCAGAGCCTGGACTTACAGGTCATCCCGTATCTGTATATCTCCTCCTCGCTGCTGTTCACAGGGATGCTGGTACCGTTCGGCATCTGGAAGTCATCTGCAGGGTCATGGTCCCACACACCTGGTGGAGCATCACCAAAGGACTGGAGTCCCCCATGCCAGGGTTGACCTCCACTCTGGTGCTGGCTGGTGTTTAGTTTAGATCCAGGGGTCCCTGCCCTCACAAGCCTGTTCCCCCAGTGCTTTCCAGCCTGCTTTAGGGTGGGAAGGGGGCTTTGCAGGGTGCCAGAAGTCCTCACCCAGGAGGCCCTTGGTGCTGTTGTGGTACCGATCAGGCAGGCTGCAGACCACACTGAGGATCCCGGAGGTGGCCGAGATGGAGATGGCGATGGCCCCGTCAAAGACAGCCGTGACGGAGGAGGCATTGACCAGCAGGACGCCGGGGCTGTAGTACACCTCGGCACCCATGTCTGCAAGAGGACAGCACAGAGGGAGAGTCCACGCAAAGCTGAGGTCTGGAATGACGCCTCTGAATTCAGGGAGGGGAGCGCTCCCCATCCATCCTGGCCAAGTCAGAGACAGTGTGCAGGCGGGAGACATTTGATGGAGCTCAGGATAGCTGCCCTCTTGCTGGGCAGGACTGGTCCCTGTGGGACGGGAACACCCCTTGTCCGCCCCAGGTACTTTTAACATTTACCAGCACACCCTGCTTACCTTGGGAATAGGAAAACTGGACGGTTTCATTGTTCAGGAGGACTTGGATTTCACCCTGGTTCCCCAAGGTCCACTCAATCTGCAAAACATGATAGATGTCCCAGTCAGCCCCTCTGCTCATCTGTTCCTGCCATCCCCCATGCTGGGGACACTGAGCTAAACCCCATCTTCCTCCAGCCCCAGCAGAGAGGCTCAGCCTTGGAGGCTGTGCTGGTGAGCTCTTCACCCCAGCAAACACATGGTAAAGCAGCTTTGATGGCTGCAGAGAAGAGTTGCAAGCTGTCCCCCATCACTGCTGACATGGGGCACGCACAGGCCACCACTGTGGCAGTGTGGAGAACTGTGCTGGTGGGCTCCAAGCTCTGAGCCCCATCCTCATGCTGCTCAGCGGCTGCTTCTGGTGACACCAGGAGATTTTGCTTACTGAAACACGTGTGGGAAGCAATTCTGCAGAGCAAGGAAGAGTACGTGCTTGTGCTAAAGTGTCCAGAGGAGACTGGTGGTCAAGGCAAAGGGTGTGCAATGAAGAAGGTGGAGCAGACTGTGTTGCTGCAGAGCTCCAGGCCCTTGCTGGCCAGCTGGCAAGAGGTGTTAGAGCCGTGTCTCATTAGTCTTAGTCCAACCCACTGCTATTAGCAATTTGCTGGGGTTGTGGGAGGTGGCAGGAAGAGGAGAGGGGATGCTCCTTATATCCTGGCCACTTGTAGGTGATCCAGAGGCGATGCCCAACCTGCCAGAGGGGTCTCTCCCATTAGAAGCTCAAATTGATACACATGTCACTCCTACTCACTGTTGTGGTGATGGCGGAGATGTACTGGGCAGCGAAGGCCATGAAGTTGGTGGCCTGGGCTGTGCCAGTCTGGGCCGTGCGCCCATGCAGCACAAAGCTGGTCCGGGCATCGCCGGCCAGCAGCAGGACAAAGTCCCCAAGCCCATTGAAGGTGTAGGTGAGTCCATCCAGGGTGGTGATGTGGGGGTCCCCAAAGGCACCAGCTGGGGTCCAAAGGAGACAAAATCATTTTGGAGGGAGGAAGAAAAGCAAATGCTGGTGTCATTGCAGGGAGGAGAGCAGCCCCCAGTGCGGCACTGGGCTCAGCAGTCCCCACCGGGATGCTGAAAAGTGTGGCGAATGCATGGGGTCTGCGTGTGGCTGTGCCACCCACTCGGTACCCTGGCACGGAGGACGTAGAGCCCTGGGGACTCACCGGGGGCGGGTGGCACGTATCCTTCGCAGCCAACCCTTGGTCTCTTGTCAGCAAACCTGGTGCAGAACAGGGGCTTCTCCACATGCCGGCAGCACCAGTCGAATGCCTCCAGCTCCCTGTCTGCGGAGGAAGGCGGCCGGGCTGTGCGGGGTGTCGGGGTCCCCACTGCGCCTGCGGAGCGCTCAGTGCTGGGGGTGTTTGAGGGTGAGGGCACGGTGGTGCTGGCTTACCAGCAGCAGGGTGGATGGGGGGGCTCCATTCCCTCTCCTGCCAGCCTTCCAGCAAGCTCCCATCTCGGTACAGGCACCGCACCCCAGCTCCGGCCGGGCTGGGGGACGCAGTACGCAGCATACTCTCGGAGGCGTTTGCCGGGCCTGAAATGGTGAGGAGGGATCACGGCCGCCCCCAGAACAGGAGGGGACCCCCTGCTGTCCCTACACCCCACGGCTGGCCCTGGGAGGCCGCGCATGGCACCTCTGCTCTGGCGGTAGCGGGGGTCCAGCTCTGCCTGGGGCTGGGAGCAGGGGCATGGTGGCAGCTGGCTGTTCCAGGCGTCCGGCGCTGGCTCTGCGTCCAGCCACGCCAGGCACCGCAGCCTGTAGTTCACCCGGGAGCGAGTGTCCAGCCTGTATATCCACAGCCCGCGCACATCTGGGGGAGCAACCAGAGAACACCACAGCTCGGCCAGGGTCTCACCTTGTGCCGAGGGGGATCCCATGGGACAACCGTCCCCAGTCATTGACCTCACATGAGGTCTCCAGGCTCCCTCTAGAGCCGGCATGGCTGTGGCAAGCCACAGCAGGACATAGGACACCTGGACTCTGCTCTTGGTGGCCAGCCTTGCCTGGTGGCTTTGCTGGTTCATCGCCTTGCAGGGATGCATGCTGGGGACACACTCCCAGCGCAGAGCACATGACCCCCTCCATCCCCACCCGCCCTGAGGGCCTTCACCAGTGCCGTACCAGTGTTGGCACCACTGTGCTGGTCAGGTCGGTACTTGACAGCTGGTGGCTGTTGAGTCAGCTCGTTATTCTGGGCATAGCCATCGCCGCTGTGTGGAGAGAGGAGGTTTGGGGTCACCCTCTGAGAGAACCGTCCCCTCCCTGTAGAGCAGCTGGGATGGAAACTGCTGGGGTTTGCAGAATGGTTTAAATGGGACAGGGTTGCTCCAGGGTTGGGAGCTGGGCTCTCCTAGGCATAATGCCTCTGATGGTCCCAGCATAGTGGTGGGAGAAATCCCTGCTGTCCCAAAATGCAGCCACACACATGCACAGCACCTGGAGAAGCCAATCAACACGTTGCCCGCAGCCAGCTTGGTGTAGTCCCACCGCATCCCACCGTCCTGGTAGAGCAGCAGGGCAAAGGAATGGTTCCCATCGGTGGTGAGGACCGCCTGGTAGGTGCATGTCTGAAGAAACCCAAGACAGCCCCTTAGCACCCCCAAAGTCTCCCCTGCTCTCCCCACAGCACAGACTGAGCTGGTGAGACCCAAAACACCCGCATGAAGCCAGGGGAGACCAGCAGCCCAGGCCTGCCCCGGCCATCTCTGGTGACAGTCGTCTCCATCACCTGGGTCCCCCACTGCTCACCTGAGTGTCATCTCGCCACGATGGGTATGCCGGAGCCTTCTCCCACGTCACCTTCAAGGTCCATTTTGCTACGTAGGGGGTTTTCAAGTATTTCTCAATCTTTGCTTCCACGTCATGGACAAGGGGGTCTCGGGTAGAGCTGAGGGTGGAGTACTCCTGCCGGTTGGCAAGCAAGAGGGTTAAATGAGTGAGCTGGGAGCTGGGCTATCCCAGAAGAACATCTTGGCGGCCCCTACCTGGTACCAGGTGGTGCCAACACCCTGGGAGAAATCTGCATCATCCCAAAAGGCGGCCACCATCGGCAAACCCTCCTGGCCACTGAAGCCCCGAGGAGGTGGGTTGGGGTTGGAGGGGATGTAATTGTTTGTGAGTGGGAAAATGATCTGTCCGTTATCTGTAAACTAACCAAAATAACTTGTTATTTGCTGATGTCCCAGGCAACTCCTGGGATGGCTTTTAGCCTCCATGGGTGAGCAGAAACCAGCCATTTTAAATTGGAAAAAAATTAACATTCAGTTGAAATTTGGTTTCTGCTCTATTTCCATGTTGGTTTTTTTTCTACCGAAGAGGCTGCGCATCCTTTACATGCTTGGTGACGGGGGGAACTCACGTAGAGAGCATCCCTCAGTGACTGCCCGAAGGGGAACCCGATCTCTGGCTTGAACAGGGGAGAGTTAAAATCCACCATCCTCTGGATGCACTCTTTGTCCCCTTCCTCCCTGCCGAAGGGGTAGAGCGAGGCCGCTGGCACTGCCATGGACAGGAGATTAATCAGAAAGGTGAAAAAACATTAATGTTTGCTCCATCTTTCCTTCAGCCAGGGCAAACTCACCTGCTTGCCACAAGGATGCTGTGCCCACACTCCCCCCGGCTGGACCAGTGCTCTGTTGGCTTGTAACCCAATTCTTTACCCAGTTGTTAACTTGGAATAGGATGCTCTCAGATGTCCTATTTCACCTTTTCCCATGTATCTGGCAGCCCAATGTGCAATGCAGACAAGTCTCCCTGGGCCAGACTGTACTGTCAGCCATCATGGTGCTTGGCTGGCTGACAACCCCTTCCTGCTCTTTGCTTTGGGAAGAAGAAAAATCTACTTACGGATAAGCCCATGGGTGGGTTGGGGCTCAGGGGCAGGATTTCTGTGGCCAGCGGTAGTGTGGGCAGATGTGCTTGGGGCTGTGGCCAGTCCCTTCTGGGTCCCAAAGGCAGGTGCCACGGCTGTGGCAGAGCTGGTGGTGGCTGGTGGTCTCCCTGGTGCGATGATACCTGGGGCCAGGAGACCTCCCGCCTCCTTGGCTGGGCTCACTGGGGCTGTGGGTCCGACAGCTGTGGTGCTGCCTGCAGTGACAGCTGTGGTGCTGCCTGCAGTCGTGGCTGTGGGGCTCCCTGCAGGGATGGCTGTGGTGCTCCCTGCAATGACGACCGTGGTGCTGCCTTCATTGATGGCTGCGGTGCTGCCTGCACGGATGGCTGCGGTGCTGCCTGCAGTGATGGCTGCAGTGCTCCCTGCAGTGATGGCTGCAGTGTTGCCTGCAGGGACAGCTGTGATACTCCTTGCAGTGATAGCTGTGGTGCTGCCAGCAGTGATGGCTGTAGTGCTCCCTACACGGATGGCTGTGGTGCTGCCTGCACTGACAGCTGCAGTGCTGCCTGCATTGACAGCTGCGGTGCTGCCTGCAGGGATGGCTGCAGTGCTGCCTGCAGTGACGGCTGTGGTGCTGCCTGCAGTCGTGGCTGTGGGGCTCCCTGCAGGGATGGCTGTGGTGCTGCCTGCACTGACAGCTGCGGTGCTGCCTGCACTGACAGCTGCGGTGCTGCCTGCACTGACAGCTGCGGTGCTGCCTGCACTGACAGCTGCGGTGCTGCCTGCAGGGATGGCCGTGGTGCTGCCTGCAGTCGTGGCTGCGGGGCTCCCTGCAGGGATGGCTGTGGTGCTCCCTGCAATGACGACCGTGGTGCTGCCTGCATTGATGGCTGTGGTGCTGCCTGCAGGGATGGCCGTGGTGGTGCTGCCTGCAGTGACTGCCATGCTGCTGCCTGCAGTGANTGGTGCTCCCTGTAGTGATGGCTGTGGTGCTGCCTGCAGGGATGGCTGCGGTGCTGCCTGCAGGGATGGCTGCGGTGCTCCCTGTAGTGATGGCTGCGGTGCTGCCTGCATTGACAGCTGCAGTGCTCCCTGCAGGGATGTCTGTACCGCTCCCTGCAGGGATGGCCATGGTGCTCCCTGCAGTGACGGCTGTGGTGCTGCCTGCATTGACGGCCGTGGTGCTCCCTGTAGTGATGGCTGTGGTGCTGCCTGCAGGGATGGCTGCGGTGCTGCCTGCAGGGATGGCTGCGGTGCTCCCTGTAGTGATGGCTGCGGTGCTGCCTGCATTGACAGCTGCAGTGCTCCCTGCAGGGATGTCTGNTGCTGCCTGCAGTGAGGGCCGTGGTGCTCCCTGCAGTGATGGCTGTGGTGCTGCCTGCAGTGATGGCTGCGGTGCTGCCTGCATTGACAGCTGCAGTGCTCCCTGCAGGGATGGCTGTACCGCTCCCTGCAGGGATGGCTGTGGTGATCCCTGCAGTGATGGCTGTTTTCTCCCCCCACACAGATGACCCTAGAGATGTCTGGAAGCTGGGAAGTGACGTGCTCACTGCCTGTCCCGTGACATGGTTGCTGACAGCCATGGGAGAAGTGGTGCCTGTTGCCAGCTCAGCGGGGGTCTGTCTGTCTGCTGGCTCCCCAGTTGCCCCAACACCAAGCAGGGACGAGGGGGCTGTTGCTGGCTCCTCTGCTGTGCTGTGCAAGCTGGAGTGGGTTGAACTGGGCACCGCCATTACAGGGCTGGGACTGAGGATGCCCCAGGATCCAGCAGTTGTCTCCACCGAGGGGGTAACCGCTCCTGCATTTGGGACAGGTCGCCTGCCTCTGCCCATCTCGTCATGCGTTACAGCGAGGGACGGGGCACTGCTGGTGCTGGTGGCCTTTGCTGTGGCAGAGATCACAGCTGTGGTGGCCCCGGTCACCATGAAGGTCTCCCTGACAGCTGCAGTGGCTGGTGGGATGGTGTTGCTGGGGAACATGCTGGTGGCTGGTGTGGTGGCTGGGCTTGTGCCAGCGGTGTTGGAGACAGGCACGTTGGTGCTGGCTGGGGGTGCTGCACCCCTGGCATTGCTCTCAGAGGGGGTGGTGTCTGCCCAGGTGGTGGTAGCCCCAGCACCTGACTGGGATGCGGCTGTAGTCTCCCATGCGTGTGCATGGCCACCAACCAGTGAGAAGATCCTGGCCGTGGGCTTGTCCTCAGTGACTGGGCTGAGAGCCCTCAAGGCTGAGTCGTGGGTGCTATAGGTGACCTCAGGGGATGGCCTCAGGGTGACATGGGGACTATGTGGAGCTGAGGCACTGCTGGGGACAGCAGAGGAGGATGTTGTAACCCTGTTGAGACTGGCATCACCTGCTCCCACTGTTGGACCAGTGATGGTGATACTGGGGGTGACGGAGGGTGCCAACACCACCAGATGGGTGTTCCTGGGGACAGGAGATACACCAACATCTGGCTCAGCAGTACTGTGAGAGAGGCCAGAGGAAGGTGCTATAACCGGCTCCGGAGCTGTGGGTGACACTGTGCCCACAATGGCCACTGCCATAGGGCTTTCGCTGCCTGGGGCAGAGCGTGCCAGTCGGGTGGCATCACTGGTGCCTGGATAAACCACACCAGCCCTGTTCCTTGTGGTGGGAGAAGCTGTGTCCATGTCCAAGTCAATTCCTGTGTCCGTGTCCATGGTAGGCTTAGCAGTACAATAGCTGTGGTCTGATGCAGCTGCGCTTGGCTGAGCAGCAATGCTGGCTGTGGCAGGAGGTGACACTGGTGGGGCTGTCCCCTGGGCAGTGTCACCGCTGTGCAGGATATCTGTCACAGCACCCATCCTTGTGTTTTCAACCAGGGTTGAGGCCACTTGCGTGGTGCTGCCATCTCCTGCCAGCCGGGACCTGCTCTCGCCTCCCTCCATGACTGCATTTTCAGAGTGTGGTGGTGTCACAGGTTGGGGTGTCTTGCCACTGGCAGCGTTGAGGAGGGAGCTGGCCATGGCCGGCGCTGGGCTGGGGTTAGCCATGGCCAGTGGGGCTGACCGACCACCCCTGGGAGCCAGGAGAGGCAGATCTGCTGGGGGCCTGGTTTCGGGACCATCAGTCCCTTGGGCAGGTGGCTCTGGTGATGACCCAATGGTGACGATCACGTGGCTGGGAGCTGGCCTCACTGCACTGGCACCTGGGTTCTCCTCCATGCCCACCTCCAGGGATGCCGTCCCCACTGCTTGTCCTGCAGTGCTGCCATCAGGGTGGGGGTCACCTGAAGCACCCATTGCTGGCAGTGGGGTGGCTGGGGACAGTAGGGACATGCTTGCTGCCATCTCTTGGGGGATGCTGGATGGGGACACTCCCTGATCCATCCCTGCAGTAGCACTGCCTTCCAGGAGAGGGGCGATGTCTGCTCGCGGTGCCACGGGGATGCTGGCTGCTCTGGGTATCCCCGGGGTGCCTGGCACAGCTGTGCCCATGCCTGGTGCAGCACTGGGTGACCACATCTCTGCCTCCGAAGCTGTCCCACATCGGGGCCCAGGCTGGAGTGGTGGGGATGGTGTAGGTCCAGGGGTGACTCCAGTTCCCAGGGATGCTGAGCCTGCAGTGAGACTGGGCTGGCTGCGGCTGGGAGATGCATCGGGCACAGCCAGTGTGTCTCTGGTGTCCCACAGCATTGTGGTAGCATTGCCACTGGCCAGTGGCGCTGTTCCCATCCCCGCTTCATTAACTGGAGTGCTGCTAACAAGGGAGGATGGATGGGCAGCTGGGCCACTGCTGATGACATATGCGCTGAGGGAAGATGTTGGTGCAGCAGCAACTTGAAGGGACTCCTCTGGCTTTGCTCCTCCGGCACCCGTGATGGACAAGGACACGGTCACACTGGGTCTGACTGGAGAGGATCCTCCTGCAGCCGGCTCTGCTGTGGTGGCCCCAGGGCCTGCTGAGGGGGTCTGGGGGAGCAGAGACCCCGTGGAGTGTGCAAAGTGCCCCAGAGAGGGACCATCAGGGCCATTGGGAGCTGCCTGGGGGGACAGCCTCATGCTGAGCCCCACTAGGGTGGCCTTGGTCTCTGGGGAAGCGGTGCCTGTGGTGGCTCTGGCGCTGGGCTCACTCCTGACAGACACCAGCTCAGCATCAGTGCTTCCCAGAGCTGGGAATGACGCAACGGGGATGTGCTCTGCAGGGGTGACGTCCATCGCTGTAGCTGGCATGCCTGGAGCTAGTACAGTGGCCTGGGGGTGGGTAACAGCGTTGGCTTCAGGCAGCCCATCTCCAGCAGCATCAGGCACTACGCTGCGGCGTGGGAGAAGTGTCTCTCCTGTGCCTGGCAGAGCACCACTGGGGAGCTGCGGCAAAAGGGCTGCAGGCAGCTGAGCCGGGGGCACAGGGAAGTCCTGCGAGGTGGTGTGGCCGGTGTTGGATAAGGCACGTGTCCCTGGCTCCGTAGCCTCACTCATGCCAATGGTGGCAGAAGAAAATGTGACATTTGCTGAGGATGTGCTTGGAGGGTCTGCAGATGGTAGGGCTGCCATCCTGCCTCCCTCCATGGCTGTGTGGGAGGGATCCCTGTGGAGGCCAGTGGCAGGGCTGGCTGAGGCTGGTGCCAGCTTCACAGGGCTGCCCGTGTCCCAAGAGATGCTGGCTGCTGTGGCTGGAGGGGAGGTGACCTTATCCAGCCCTGGCATGACCTCCTTGGAAGGGAGCATGGTGGTTCTGTGTGGCTCAGCAGAGCCCTTGCTGATGCTGGGGAGTGACATCCCTGTGCTGTGCTCATCCTTGGGGAGCAATTGCACTGTGGTCCATACTGTCACCAGTGTCCCCTCTGCAATGATAGCATCGCCCAGCTGCACCAACTTATTGGCATCAGTCAATTTGCCAATGACTGAGGAAGATGCTTTTGTCCCTGGCACTGGTTGAGCAGCCAGGACATGTGCCACTGGTGGGGACAGACCTCTGCCTGGTGCTGAGGAGACACCTCTCAGTGTGCTGGCAGTACTGATGGGTGACTTGGCTGCAGTGTCCTCTTGCATGGGGACAGTTGTTCCCCCAACTGGCTCTCCAGAGACGCTATCTAGAGCCACTCTGGACACCTCCACATTCTGCTTGGGAGCAGTGCTGCTGTTTGACAGTGGTTTGCTTGTCCCCATTATGACAGGGACACCTGGAGCTGGGGACGAAGTGGTTATAGCTGGCCCAGCACTGCCACCACCCGTGGCAAGACCCACCGCGTGCCCCGTTGGTGTGAGGAACAGAAACTGCCCATTATGAGTGGTGGTGGGAGCTGGAGGGACGCTGGTCGGGTGGCTGGCAGCACCTGGCGAGGAGACCCCAGCCCCTGCCCCTACCTGGGGGCTGCCTCGCATTGCTGGACCCCCGGGGAGAGCTGCTGCGCTGGGAGGCCCCCCCTGCTCACCACTGGTCCTGGCTGGGACCAGTGCTCTTGCCGTCACCTGCGGCACCAGGCTGCCTGTGGGTGAGACAAGGTGGCCCCAGCTGGATCAACCCTGCCGTGGCCCCAGCAGGCAGGAACCTGCCCCTGCCCAGCTGCCTGCCAGCCTTACCTGAGCCGTGGCTCCCTGCCGAGGTGGTGGTCCTGCTGGCGGGAGAGGGGTGCTCCGGCTGGGTGGCTGCGGTGGTGGGGAACGCCTGGCACATGCCCACGTCTGGAGACAGCTCGGCGCTGGTGCTGTCAGCACCGGGGGAGATGCTGCCCAGTTCTGCCGGGGCCAGCGGAGGGACAAAGGACTGCCCTCCTGTCTCCACGGCTTGTGCTGGTGGCAGAGCAGGTAGGTGAGGGCAGGACGAGGGGAAAAAAAACAGCCTGGGGTCCTCATCACCCCCATCCCTCCTCCCTGCTGTGAGAGGAAGGTGCCCCAAGCCCTTGGGGATGGTCCCCACTCCAACACCCACAGCCGGCCCAATGCTGAGAGCAAGACAGGCACCTTCCCTGTGGGCGAGAGTCTCCATTTGACCCACAAACCCCCCTGTCCCTTCCCCTGCTGCAGTCGGGCAACCACGCTACGGCTGTGGCACCAGCAAGCAGAGATGGGGCAAACCCCAGCTGGGCACTTGGGCTTGGACTTGCAGCTTTCGAGCAGCCGGAGAGTTGTTCGCAGTCCATCACCCGTCACCCAGATGGTATCAGCCACCCAGTCAGCCCAGTGTTGGTGCGAGTGACCCCGGCACTTACCTGGCAGCACCCAGAGCCCCCACAGCACCCAGCTCCAGTGTGGCCACTGGCCCTGGCGCCCCATGGTCCTTCCTCAGCGACAGGGACGGGGCTGCAGCTCTCCTGGTCCCAAGGGAGCGACGCAACTGGGTGGCTCCACTGGTGAGCACTCCCCCGGGTGGGGGGGGACTGGACAGGAGCACCACGTGCCCTGCCTGGGGCACTGACGGCTCAGTGTCCTCGCAGCCTGCCACAGAGGTGCCCATGTCCCAGTCCTGGGGACCCACTGATGCTGGGGGACACCCGTTTTTCCATGGGAGGTTTTAAGGCCCTTCCCAGGGTGACCCCATGGTTGATACCCCAAGATTGGGGTCCCCAATCCCCAGGGGAGCACCCAACGGGATGCAAAGTCACCTGGCCCAAAGGCTCTGGGGTCCCGAGCGGGGACAGTGGTCCCCAGCACCTCTAGGAGGGGAGAGTCAGCCCTGAGCCCTGCACCCCCCATCTACCCACCAGCCCCCCCATTTACTGCCGGGTCCCTGCCACGCTTGGCCGATAACCCCTAGCAGGGGTTGGCTCTCTACCAAGAAGGAAGAAGGAAGGAGCAGCCTGCCGCTGCCGCCTCGGGGTCCCGCGTGTTAGCCCTGCCCCGGCCCCACTGCTGACACCGCCGCGGGGACCTGCGTGCAGTGTTATCTGCACCATCGCAGCAAACGCCTACGCAAGCCCGGCTGCGGGCGGGGGGGAGTTGTTCCTGCATTGGGCGGTGGGGCTGGGCCTTGCCCTGGGTTACAGGTCACCTTCCACCAGGGACAGAGGCCAGGAGCACCCGGCCGTGCAAAGAGACCCAGTGGGGCCACCGCAGCAAACACACGTTTGCTTCTTCACAGGGCCTCGCCTGGCTCCAGGATCATTTTAAGGGGGAAAAATAAGCCAGTGAAGGTGTTGTGCCTTCCTCACTTTATTGACAGCTGTCCCATCTGGCTGCCATGGCATGGTAGCTCCACCTTAGATGGGGAAACTGAGGCACAGAGCACCCAAAGCACCTATGCACGGCCATCCCCGCGGCAGCCCCAGCACACCTCCCTGTCCCCAAGCTCAGGGAGGGCCAGGGGACCAGAGATGAGCAGAGCCATGGGTGCACATGGCACATAGGTGGTGTGGCCATGTACCATCTGCCACAGAGAGGGACCCACAGCCATGCCGAGGCAGCCCTTTGTGCCAGGCGACTCACCATGTGTAGCAGGGTCTCTCCTCTGCAGCCACCAGCTCTAAAGCAGAGGGCACCCTGGGGACCAGGTACCACCAATGCCCACAGACCCAGCGGGTTTGGGCACCGAGGTCCTCCTCCACCTGTACAAAGACCCCTCCCCGATGTCACTGCAAGGTGGCACTTCAGGGAACCCAGCTAAGGGGCTCTGACACCCACCTGGGGGGCAGTTAGCACTGCCACCTGGCCTGGGATGCCATGGGGGCCAGCCCCCCTACCTCCCCACCGGCACTTGGCTCCGGCAGCGCGGTGCACCCGGTTGCACAACGCCCCTCGCGTGGGTGGGGGCGCGACGCAGGTCCCGCCACTCCCTGCCCAGGCATGAGTCAGGCGGCAGCCGGGAGCCAAGTGGGGCTCCCCTGCACGGGGGTATCGCCACGGGCAAGCACAGCCTGCCCAGAGGGGTCAAAACCATGGCCATCCTTCAAGCTTTGGGGATGGAACAGCATGGGACCCACTCCAGCAGCGCCGGATGGGGAGACCTTTGCACCCCAAAACAGCCTGGGAAGCCAGCACTGTGGGGTTTTATGGGTGCCCACGGCATACAGCTCCCTGGGGATCCCCAATGCCTGGGGGGCGCCACAGCACACGTTCAACCCCTCCCCGGCACTCTGCACCCGGGCTCCGTCCCTGCAGCAGGTCCCGCAGGTCACAGTCCTACCTGCCTGCAGGGAGGAACTGGCACCCATGGAAAGAGACATGACCGGTCCCTGTGTGTTGGCAGGAATGAGCCTGGGAGACAGGCTCTGGCACTGGCACCCTCCTCCACTCCATAGAATATTTTTTTATATATATAATATATATATTAAAATTACATTTCTCTTTACAAAAACAATTCAACAAGGGGCCAGGGGACGGAGCCCACCGCCGAAGCCAGGGCGCAGGCACCCTGGCAAGTCCGGGGCACTGGGCAGGCTCCCTTTTGGGGTGTCCCTTTCCCCCAGTTGGGGGCTCAGGCCAGAGTCC
>VZSZ01007082.1:17583-30753 GCA_013398815.1 Ibidorhyncha struthersii | reverse complement strand
AAACAACAAACAAACAAACACCAAACAAACAAACAAAAAAAAAAAACAAAAACCCTCAAGCTCACAAGACTACAAAGCATAAGTTTTCTGCTCAGTCACTCAAACGGACAAGTGGTAAAAATCTGTCCACTGACATGTAGCAAGTGGAGAACCCCACGGCTCTCCCCAAAGGCCTCCTCTCCCGACGTGCTAGAGCAAACATATGCCTTGCATCTTGCGAAGTTTGGGAACATCATCAAGCCCAGACTCTGAGCAGGGAAGGTCTACAAAACATCAAGCCTTGAGCGAGTAATTAACATACTATGCACAGAATCTTACAGCATGTTTATCGCTGTAGTTCGGCACTTGCCAATAATGTTAGTTACATTTCACTAAACGTCTGTCAAGTTTGTTTTCATCTTCTTCCCAAAGAAACAAACCTCGCCCTTGGCACCACCATTGTTTTATAGAGCAGTTCTGTACATGCCGGAGCGGGGTTTTAACAATGATGCACAGGGAATAGCGCAAAGACAGATACCCAGCAAGAGTCTCCCCCGCAAAACAGCCATCCTTTCCGATAAGAGGATTTGACAGCACCAAAGCTCATCAAACGTTCCTTGGAGAATTTCAGGCAGGACTTCAGACATCCTGGCACCAGGCTGGCGAGCGCCTTGAAGAAAAGGATCAAGACCCTAAATCTGATTTGATGGGTTTACAGAGAGCCGATAAGCAAACTCGGTGCTTTCACAGCAGGCTGCATCTCCGCACGGTTATGCTGTAGCATTCGGCATCAGTTAGAACTTCCTGGGGGTGAGGTTTCACATCCAAATAAAACCTGCTGTCAGCTGACAGCAATGAGAGCAAAAATTACGGAAGCCCTGGGTCTTGCTGTGTTAGCAACTCCGGCTGCGTACCTATACCGGGGCTTATTCTGCTACTCTGTTCCCAAAGAACTTCCAACAATGTCAGGTAGCTTTTTGGAAGGGTAGCGCTGCCGAGCGCTAGCGTAAATGCAGCTTCCACAGCTAACACAGCCTCCGTGCCCTAAGCTGCTATTCACCATCCTTCTATTTATCATACCGATGCGAAATCTTTACAAAACAGTCTTCGGTGAACACGGCTCATTAAAAAGAACCGCAAAGTCATCACGCTTCCAGCGATAAATAATGTCTTCTGGCAGGGAGGTAATGCAGGATAATACCGTGTTTTCTGTAGCAGCTTTTTCTCAAATAAAATACATGGGCTTGATCAGTAGTAAGATCTTGCACAATCTTCTCCCTCTAACAGTGAAAGTGAGCTCAGGAGTGACGCACAGCTCTACGAGAGCCTCCACAGGGACAACGTGAGAACTGCTGTGGAAAATAAAGAGATAACCAAAAGGTTTTTCCTATCTAGAGTACTCCCTCTTTGCCTGCAACGGTTTTCTACTCTCTTTACACACAAAAAAGCCCATCAGAGGCATTGGGGGAGGACCACCGGGAATGCTGAGGCTGTTTGGGGCGATCAGCAGTTTTCAGGAGGAAGGCTGAGTGCTCCAGCAGAGTCTGGGTGTTTGCACGATGCACCAGAGATGCTGATTTTCCTCTCAGACGCAGAAAAAGGTCATTTGGCAACAGCTAAAACCAGCCCTTGAACCAATTACCCCAAAAGCACATATATTTTTAGTGAGGGGAGTTCACCAGCTTCAGTGGGCAACAGGGAGAGAGAAAATTACGCTTTTGGTTTCCTATGACACACATCAGTTCTAAATGCAGACCAAAATAAGGTTTATTACCTAGTGGAAGCTATGTATTATGATGCTCTCTGCAAAATGTAATTTTCAAAGGCAAAGATTTATAGAAATGCGCATGCTGACTGAAAAAAAAAAAAAAGTAATAAATCCTACAACATAACAGCTCATCCTCCCTCTAAGGTGCCATTAGACCCGAATCCAACACAGAACGTGCTGCCAAACAGAAACGCGGCCCGCTCTGCTAATAAGAAGTCCGATAAATGGCAAAAAAAATGCCAGTTGCCACAGAGATATCTGGATGCATTTGGGACAACACTGAAACCCCCCCTCTCCCAGCACCACACTGTACTGCCTTGGAGAGATAAACCAGAAAGGCAGACTTTCCACGTACCGCGAAGAAGGTGTGTTGGAGAGGACCCAACTAAGGTTACCCTGTTGTCATCTAACATCTCTGAACTTCTGTACACCTCGTCTCATTCCTCGTCCTTTGCCAGCCTCCCTGAGGGATAACACTACAACACCACATTTTTGAAACATGCGACAGGCTTTCAAACCTTCTCCCTCTTCTCATGAAGAAGTATCACCTCTTTCACCCCTGTTGCAGCAGCTACCTTGTGCAAGTTGGTTTTGCAAGTAAGAGTATGAAATTGCAGTTGTTCAAACATTAAAAAAAAAACCCAAACCATCTCATCAGAACACCCCAACTCACCAAAACCAAAACTCTTCTTGAAGGCTCTTCCAGTAGTACCACCCACCACCATCTTCCAGAGCCCGAAGCTTCCTCTACTATTGCACAACCAGAAGAAAAACGTGCAACAGGACACTGGGCCCGCAGGACAGTGACGGTCATGGTCAAAACGCATTACAAATGGGAAAGAAAAGAACCGTAAGAGAAATTTCATCACTCATTTTTAGGTAACAGGAGAGTCAAGCAGCTGATACAATAAGAATCTGGACTTTTTAAAGAAGCAAGAGGGTCCATCTCAAGAAGAAATGTATTTTGGTTCAGAACTCCATTAAAACGGTACCTTTGCTGTGCCAAGAAACAAGGGGTGTTGTAACAAATTTGCTTTTCACCCACTTGGATGTACACGTGTAATCACGGCGTCAGGGGGCACAGTTAACTGTGACATTAATTCTTTAAAGGGTTTCCAAGAATTGTTAAGCATCGGACACTGTGCCAGTGTATTTAAGGATTACTTAATTTGCTTAATGGTTTCTCAGAACATGTGCTTTTCTTCGAATTCAAAGGCAGAGCTTAAGCTCTTCTTCCCCTTATTTCCCAAACCTAAATACAGGTGCTGCAGAACGTAAATTGCCGAGCCCCTGAGTTTTTCAGCAATCGTTTGACATTTATTAGAAAACTCCAATGCTCAAAACCTTCCAGCAACACCCTTTCAAGGATCACAATACAATCGCTTCAACTGTACAACTAAGATTTCTTAAAGCAGTTGATATTAATAATTCTTCTACAGTTAAATAACTAGAGTTTAAAACCAACAAGGTTCTGCCCTCTTCTGCATTTTCACCGTTCCAGGACACAAACCTTCTGCTGAAGCAAAGAGGTTCCTGGAAATACATGGGAGAGAAACGAACGTTTGAGAAACACCCAGCTCATCACCATTAGATGTACTCAATCAGCTGCTACAAGGGCAGAGAGAAATAAATAAAAATTAAACTCAAAGTGAGTGTTGGCCTCTCTGTCTTCATTCACATCCTCTCTCCACGTTGACTTCCCACTCCATCGCACATAGCTAAAGGTTTTGGTTACCGCTCTACGCTACCAACATATTTCTGTTACAGAAAAACGGGGCAAAAGAGCATAAAGAAGGATTACTACATATTTCAATAGAGGTTTGTCCTTTAAAATGGGAAAGGCGATGAACAGATTGTCAAGCTCTACCCTTTACTGCAAAGAATAAGGTTATCTGTTACGATTCCAAGTGTTTGACTCTACTTGCGTTGGTCCACAAGTGGCAAGACCAAGCCACCGTTTTGGGCCAAGACCTTCCATTTGCAACGGAGCTTTTTAAGACCACAGAAGCTTTCCTAGCTATATCGGAAGGAAGAATTTGGTTCAAAAGCTTTGTGCTTTTTTGTTATTGTTTAAGCGTGCAGGTATTGCGTGCCCCATACTGACACACTCAGAAGACAGTTTTGGGTTTTTCCCCTAGCGTACAGCCACCTATTTACGTAACAGTTTTCGCAAAGCTAATTTTAATGAGAGCTTCAGCTACAGGCTCCAACAACTGCATCTGTAAGGCACGTACATATTGAGCGCGTAAAATAGCAACTGCATATTGAACAGAAACCTTTTACAGGAAGAGAAACATAATTCTTTCTTCTAAAAAACTACTCCCTTCGTGTGGAGAGAACATTTATGGCACACATACAGGCTTCTGAAGTTGGGGTTTATGTTGGGAACAGGGATTGAACCATCAGAGTCGAGACCAAAGCAGCAGCTGCTGCTGTAATGAAGCTACAAACCTCAGAAAAATATATTTCTGAAGTCAGTATCTGCCAAAAAAAAAAAAAAGCCATAGATGAAGCTGATATACCTACAGAGAAGACCCATTTCTCTACATGTTTGCATAAGCACAAAAATCTGCTAAAATGAGAGTCTGGAGGTTTTTTCCTCCATTTTCTCTTCAAGTTTGTCAAAGGCTAACGTTTCAGGAATGCAAAGGACAGCATTTTGCCAAGTCATCAGCTGGGACAGTGAAACAAGAAAAGAAAAGAAATCTCTAGGCTCTAAAGACCTGAAATATAGGGCACAACTTTGTTCTACTTGGATTTCATCATCTAAAATATAAGATCAGTAGAGCAGTATATCTTCTCTGGAACTTCGCTTCTCTAATAAGCATATCCAGTCTGCTGGAAGCTAATTCTCCACAGATTTCATCATCTCCCAACAGCACCACAAACACACACCTCATTACCAGGTTGTTGTGAACGGCCGTTTTGGGGTGTGAACTGCTGCTTTAAGCGACTGTTCCCTGCACCCATGTGAAGGCTCGGGCCAGAGTGAAGGATGGGTAATGGTTTGGGTGGGAAGGGACCTTGAAGATCATCTAGTCCACCCCCTGCCCTGGGCAGGGACACCTCCCCCCAGCCCAGGGTGCTCCCAGCCCCGTCCAACCTGGCCTTGGACACCTCCAGGGATGGGGCAGCCACAGCTTCTCGGGGCACCCTGCGCCAGGGGCTCACCACCTGCACAGGAAAGAAGCTCCTCCTTGTGGCCAAGAACCTCCAAGAGCAGCTTTCTCTGCAGACCTCAGAAAAGCAGAACAGCCCAGAAGTGTCCCGTCCCAGCACAGCCTCAGGAAGGGCATCAGACTGCAATTTGGAAAATTGCTCTAAAGGAAGAAAGAAAGAAAAACCCGTCAGAGACAGCACTCCTGGTTCCAATTTTTCAACAATGTACTCCATAAAACCACCTCTTTCCCAATACCAACTCCTTCCTAAAACAGTTCTATTAGGGGAGACTATTTTTTTTTCTACGTTAGGATATAGCAACTTTCCAAAGCCAGAAAATCTTGTGCCTATTTATTGGGACTGTGTCCATCTGAAGCAGTATCACCCACTCCACAGCCTCAATAATTTTAGTTTTAAGTCAGCTCTGGAAAAAAAACATTTCTCTTTCCTTAGGAACACAATCATTTCAGAACACAGATGGAGGCATTTTCTTTGGGAAACCATAATGTGGTTATTTCCAGACACCTCTGCTTTGCATTGTAATTGCATTCCCCGGCTTTTGACACTCCAAATTAGAATAAGTAAAAAATAAATAAAGGAGGATGTACAGCTTGTGTGATATCACACTGAGCCAGCCAGCTTCACGTCTTCTGAAGTGTCCTGAAGACTCGGTGCTGCCCCTGCTCCAAATAAAATATTCCCTTTACTCCTCCTAGTTTCTTTAATAAAATTTTAATTACCCTGAAGGCAGTTACGGCTGCATACGAAGATGGATGCCTCATAATTAATATAACAGAACACCAGGACTATTGTCTAGCTACGTTTTGTAAGTCTGAGAAGATTCTATTGGGCAAAATACTTTGGCAGCCACATTTTTATGTTTTATTTTCTTGAATCGCTGCAAGCGTCAAGAAGCAGGAGCATTTATCACCCCACAAAACCCCATGTGACACATGGGCAGACTGCTTTCCTAATTGGAAAATTATTTACGTCCAGCTTGCTCTCTCCTAAAAATCACTCCAGAAAAGCAAAGACATTCCTGTCTTTGACAACAGCTCTACGTGCCTTAAGCACACGGGCTCTTCTACCACTTCAGCTGCACGTCTGCCATCCCGGGCTTCAGGACCGACTGACGATGATATCCAATATTTGCAAATAAATCCAACAAGAAGCTTTAGAAATCCATGGGTGAAGGGAGGAGAGTAAAATTACATGGAGAACTACTTGTGGAATTATAGAAAAATGGATTACATGGGTTACTTCCAGCATGGAATATCTTTAAAGTGTCCTCTTGTTTAGAGTGCAGCTTGGGCTGGCGGCAGCTTTCATTTGGAGGCTGTAGACGACTGAGTCGCGTAAAGTGGTAAGTTCCATCTCAATGACAAGCAATCACATCACAAGCCCCAAGCGGTCTCCGTGGCACCAATCTTGACAAGGCTAAAGACTAAGCAGGCCAGGAAAAATAAATTAAAAAATAAAAAATAAAAATCAAATCTTCTATTGCCCTGTGTTCACCAGGTGAGAACCAGAATACACTTCACAGGGATGCTTAATTTACTTCATAATGATTTAACACTTGCTACAAAGAGGACAGAAATCAAGAGACAAAGCAAAAACCCAAACACACACAAACTACTGAACATGGAATAAGCTTTTCTTCAAATAACTTGATGTGGACAGGTAATAAAAAACCCACACTCCTAGGCACTTAGGTAGCTAGAGGGGAAAAGGTGACTTCTCACAACTTTTTCAGGTTAGCTATCGGTAATATCCTAATAAAAGAGTGCTACTTGCAACCGATGGAAAAGACAGCATAGGCAATCTGGCACTAAGATCTAGAAAGTCTCCAAAGCCACAGGTGGTAAAGCCTAGATCACTGGAACCAGAAATTGCCTTTTGACAGCTAATAACTTAAGCTTTTTTTTCGTAAAATAAAACACAACAAAATAAATAGCCGATTCAGCAAGACTAGAAAACAGACAAGAAGATATTAAGAGTGTAGCAAGCCTGACCGAGGGAGGAGAATGCAGGGTAGGTGTATGAGGAGGCCACATCTAGGGTCTACTCTACTGCAATGCTACAATTAGATCCACATCTTGCTTAGCGCTGCACGAACGACTTAAGATACTATTGCCCTAAAAACGATTCAGACATGAAAATTCTGTATAGAAGAAGCAGGGACAAAATGAAACACTAGCAGGGAGTCAGTTATTAAGGTAGCCTCTATCCAACTGCTTCAACCCCATCCCCATCTACGCATCTAAGAGCTTCTACTTTGCTGCAAACTGACACAAAAGTGCATGGACTCAGAAGTCAGGCAGATTTTTGAATTAAGGTGAAATGAAAGCAAAGCCCAATAGCTTAAGGCATCAAGACAGCTAAGCTGATGCCATTTGTTGAGAAAACCGTCCATCACCTGTGCTTTGCATGGAACAACTCCTGATCATTTTTAAAGGGAGTTTGAACCATATAGTTCATATGGTTTCTATCTAAAAGGACTGTTTTCCTTAGCTCCTTTTCTTACCGGGACTGTGCTGGTTTAACCTTAAGCACAGACCAGATGTAAGGAGACCTGGGTGCTAGAGGACACTTCTGAAGGGTGACCTCAGCTCTGCTGTGTCTCATCACTGAAGGGATCGTTCTCCAAGACGCAGCTTCTTGCTGAAGTATCTTGTTCATCAGCTCTGAACCGGAAAGTTGTGGAGTCTCCCACACTGAAGACATTCCAAACCCACCTGGACACCGTCCAGTGCAACCTGCTGTAGGTGACCCTGCTCTGGCAGGGGGGTTGGACTGGATGATCTCCAGACGTCCCTTCCAACCCTGAACATTCTGTGATATTCAGGCATTACTTGGCTTTTCAAACTGCCAGAGCAATGATCATAGAATGGTTTAGGTTGGAAGGGACCTTGAAGATCATCCAGTCCCACCCCCCTGCCCTGGGCAGGGACACCTCCCCCCAGCCCAGGGTGCTCCCAGCCCCGTCCAACCTGGCCTTGAATGCCTCCAGGGATGAGGCAGCCACAGCTTCTCGGGGCACCCTGCCCCAGGGGCTCACCACCCTCAGAGGGAAAAATTCCTTCCTAATATCTCATCTAAATCTCCCCTCTTCCAGCTTGAAGCCATTCCCCCTTGTCCTATCAAGCCCCCTGTGGTGCCCTATGAGGGATCGGCCTCTTGTCAATGTGCTGCTACGCTTTGCTCCCTTCTGCCCTCCATATTCATGAGAAATGGACTCCAGCACACGGGTCTAAATAAATCTAGCTCTCAATGAGTCTTACTACCTGGGGTGAAGCAGCTGATTTAAGCAATTCCTGAGCTGTCAGTGGAAACAACCCAGATCTTTGGGTTAGACATCTCAATCCTGTTCTGCCAAGGAAAGTCAGACCCCAAAGCATACAGAGCGCTGCATCTCCAGTCCTAACTTGCAGCATTCCCCAGAAAAAGAAATCAGTAAATTTAGGTCACCTACTCTGCCTTAAATCAGCTGTAAGTTATTTTAAGACCCAAATATTAGACGCACTGTGTCTATATTAAAGTACCCATCTGCGTACCCGAAGCCGTAGACAATACAATTGCTTAATACAAGCACGGTCCCTACTGTGAAATGATGATGCAAACCTCGGTGGCATTAAAAAAAGTTAAAATTTGGAACCTTTATTCTTCCCAACATAGTAGGACGTGAGCAGGTCTCTGCTGGGTACTCCGATTTCACAGTTGGGCATCCTTTTGCTGGTGTAGATATTTGATGATCTAAATGCATTTTACACAGAGAATATAAACAAAAGGAATAGGATTGGTGAAAGCCTCAAGACAAACGGGGGTCAAAATCTTCACAGTGGCTGACTCAAGTTCCACTCTGATGTATTATAACATGCTTGAAAGGTGCCTTTTAAGTGGTTTTCTGCTCTTGTTCTCTCCATTTTATTTGTTTCTGAAATACATTCTATCACATTTCTTTTCCTCTGTTCAAAAATTTCTCAGAAGCTGAATAAAGACAATGGGGTCTGACAGCTCAAGAACTTTACACGTATTAAAAAGCCACCTCAGAACTGAGTCAAGGCTGAACTTCTCAGATAAGAAGAAGCCGAAGGGAGCTGTATGAAAATGAATACCTAGTATTTCAAAATTGACATTCACCCAGAATATTTTTCTGATTCTTTCTGACACAACTCAAAAAACAGATTTGTCTAAGACCTGCCATGCTGATTTCGTCATCCTCGTTGAGAACAGTTGCTTTTTTAATTCACTGACAGTTACGAAGTAGTCAGCGGGGAAACCATAAAGACCAGTGTCAAACGACTTTAGGGACACCATAAAATGAATACGATGGATGGAGTTATGAGGCTGCTTGATCCAGCAGCTCTGTGGCACCAAAAGGGAAAGGTTCCTCTTCCTCCTCCTCTTCTCCTGACTGTGTAGTACTTAGCTCCACATCCGACAGATCCTTCTGTAAACCCATTCAACTCAGCCCAACCCCACCTGCATCCTCCCCCCCAACACTTCTTGCAAGGCTACCTAGTAAAAATCAAAGAGCAACAAAGCAAGGAGGAAGGGTGTGGAAGCACACAAGTACGAGCGAGACCTCCTTCAGGCAGTAGCAAGTGGCTGAGATGATTCAGCAGTCTTGCCTAACTTTAAGATGACGAGGGAAGAAGGCTCTCGCTGACAGAAGACAGTGGTTATTATACACAGATTTCCACCTCGCCTTTCTGCCCAAGGTCACCATTCCCACAGGAGACTCGGCAGAAGCTAACGCTTGCCAGCGCTTCAGCAGCATGCTAAGTTAATACAAAATACAGGCAATGACAATTTAACATATCGGGCTGTGAGTCACAGCGGCTAAAACACATCCACTCTTTCACGATACCTCCAGCAAGGGAGAGTTGGGGATGGACAGTTGAAGGCAGTTATGTGTCTAAATGCTTCACAAACAAAGGCAAAACTCATCTGACACAGAAACACGGTGCTCATCTTTTGCCATGCTTGCAAAAATAATAAAAAAAAACAAACAAACAAAAAAACCTCAACTTCTTCCCAAACCCTGTTAAGAAAGTCCAGAGAAACCACCAAACGAACAGGATTCATCTGGTCTCAAAGACAAGGTCATTTGATGTAATCCATAACACCTTTCACCTGCTGGATGAAGATGAAGGACAAGTTTCAAGATATCTTCAAGGGTAGTATTTTTTTAACTCGTTTGGGGAAAACCTAAATTCCACGTGATGCAAGCCTATGGCTGTGCGTGTAACCGAGAGCAAGGCTGCCTCCCTACAGTTCAGTAACGAGTCCCTTTAATCAATGCCACCAGTACGAACTTACTGTTGCTTTAGAAAAACGACAAAGAGCAGGAAACAAAGAACAAATAAACAAGAGAAAAAGCAGCTCAGAATCCCTAAAGTATAAAAAGACCATTGTCTGGGTTTGGTTTTGGCCAGGAAGCTCAGTGGGTCTCTACACACCTCCTTAGTTTTGCCACTGGGTTAACTTGGGGAAAAGTATCCAAAAATCACTTGATGAATCAGCCAGAGCATTACTGTCCAAACTCCGGTCCTTCCTCATGCAAGTTCCTAAAACACACTTCTATGGGACTTTTCATGTTACCGACCAGAGAAGCAGCTTTTCTGGTGTCTTATAACCACTGTATTAGCAGCTGACCTTTGTACAGTCAGATGAGACAAAAGAAATGTAGCATGGAAGTCTCACAGTGAAGAACGTTGACCGAAAATGCTTTACACGTTCAGGCGGCCCGATGACTCATTTGTGGTCGTTTTGCTGCATCTGCCGCAGAGAAACCAGAAAATGGTTCAGCTTATTTATATTAAAAATAAAAAGGCAAGGAAAAGTGAAAAGCACAGAAAGTTCTTGGCATTTGGAGTTACCCGGCAGCATCTTTATTGTGCTGACCAGATAACTAGCTTCCTAACCCGAAAGCCTCCTGTGAACAGTATCTGGGCACCACCTTCCCGTAATCATTAAAGGGCCTGAAACCCAAAATAATTCTTCAAGCAGTCCAGCAAAGCTGTGTACGGCACAGCGTGTTTCAGAGGCAATGCAATGTCTCAAAGAAACTGGTTCCACTTTAAGAGTCCCACTAAAATTACATTTATAAGCAATAAATTTCAGAACTTGAGTTGGAGATTTATGCCAGACACTTTTATGGATGTTTGAGTCACCACCAATTTAAAAAAAAAAAATAATTAAGTGGTTTAGAATTAACTAATCTCTTGGGGGGTTGTTCCCTTTTAAAAAGCTCAGAAGATATCCTGGAACAGCATGAGCGCGGCGGGGAGCAAACTCTCTCCACACCCAACCGCTCCTTCCTATCCTCTCCGGATACATTCACCCTTCCCTTCAACTCCTTGGATGTCCGGAAACAAGTCCCGAAGACCGCGTCAGACCGGGGCTTATATGGGACAGTGGAAGAGCATGGGTGTGAGAACTAGCGGGTCAGCTGGCCGGTGTCCAGGCAGGAAGCAATCTGGAGCATGGAATAATTCAGCAGAGACACACGGGCGTTTCGGGAGACAGAGCTGGAACGGCACAAGGAGTTACAGGGAGACACCAGATGAAAAAACTCTCCTGGAGCATCCAGCGGATTATCGTTTCATCAATCTTGTAATTGCAAATGGTCTTCAAACAGCACTGAACAAATACAGCACAGAGCACGCGCTAAACATCCATCCACCCTCAGATCTGCTTGTCAGAGATAACTGACATCGTCTCATTTCGTAAATAAAAGTACAGATAGCTAAAGCAATTTGCCCAAGGTCATCTTAAAACCACAAGTTCAGAGAGTCACGTGAAGCTTTTCTCTTCCTCTCTTCACTACTTCCCTGTTTCTGAAAGTCTCTTCCTGCCCCAGAGATTAGCAGGAGGTCTCCATCCTCAACAATGAGGGTTTACATCCCTTATTTTTTGCTCTGCCGTTTGGGTGAGAACCTATGCTTGCACAACTAGTCTTAAACCCACAGTGAAGTACAGACCACAGCAAAATCCTTCTCGCCTAGCGTTTCACAAGTCAACTGAACACCACAGAAACAGAAGTCTGTCACAGTGCTGCGTTCAAGGCTCAAGAGCAAGCCAGGGAAACAGTAACAGAAGTGTTTTTTGTGGAAGTCTCCTGCCATCAGGAACTGACACTTCAGCCCTTCTGGGCCTGCTGGTGACAAAGAACAAGCGATCCCGAGCAGCTCCCTTGAAGCAGTTCCCTTCACAGACACAAACATCACTGCAGCAATTCTGGTTTCCTTCTCTTCTTTTACTTTTTCTTTTTTTTTGTGGGGGCCAGAAAGCGATTTCTGCGTCACAGCACTTCTTCTGCTATTTGGACCATCTGAAGGTATCTGGAGGTCTCTCAAGCCGTGTACAAACATAAGTCCTAATCTGCAGTCAGGCAGCTTTTCTCCAGCCTACATATGCACAGGCGAACCAGCAATAAGCCTTCTGGGCTCTCTTACGCGTACTGCCTTTGTCTGATCTTGTTTGTTCGGTAACCACAGAAACAGTTTTAAAAACTAGATGAGCAGACACACAACCTTCAGAGACCAAAGCTTCGGGCTTTGTTTCCATTTAGAAAGACCCGTTTGGCACCCACTCATCTGCTCCTCTCTTTGTTAACGCTGCCGGATGAAGGATGCACTTACCTCTTAAGACACTTCTCTTGTACGCATTCCACACAGACCTGCTTTAAGGAAAAATGCCTCTTGTTTTCCTGCGCAACAGCTATCCAGCTCCCCGCGCTACCACAGACCTTCACGGAGACACACCATAGCTTCGGATACGACCTCACGCTATTTTACAGCGGAATTTGTTTACCAGCGGTCACGCAGCTATCATAAATCCAAAGTGGGAACATGAAGATTGCAGCACATCACACAAAAAATGCCATTAATAAAAGCCCGCCCTACTTTAACCACGGCTTCCCCTGCAACCGAGCTCTTTTGGCACCCATCGCACGCCTAACGCTGCTCTCGATATCGGTAACAAAGCAGACTGCAGCCATACAAACACATTCATCTACAAAACATCACTCGCTCCTTTAATACTTTTCAGTGCAAAATTGTTCCCGTTGCTGACGGCGCCCCAGAGACCCATTCCAGCCTCTCTCCTCTTCCCCGCCAAGGCACTTGCCTTATCCCTTCACGCAGCAGCTACTGCTAAAACAGCCTTCACTACACAGATGGCTTCTCAGCACTTCTCTACCTCACGAGCGATGGGGATTTAACATAAGAATCTCAAGCGAGACTTGAAACTAGTTTAGA
>VZSZ01007082.1:1461-17565 GCA_013398815.1 Ibidorhyncha struthersii | reverse complement strand
CCCCCCCCCTTTTCTTTTTATTCCTACTGCTGTAGCGATTTGGACCGTATTCAGCTTAAACATTATGGGCTGCTGTCTGCACGAAAGGTATTTACAAAATAAAGTTCGTGTGTAAAATATTTCCCCGTTCGTTATCGTGTCCTTATGGTATCTTTACACCCATCGGGAACAGAGTTCCCAACAGAAGTGATGAGCCTGCATGTGGCGGGGTCCTGTCCTTGCGTTCGTAGTAGGGCCAGAGCCAACGTAACCATCATTTTCAGATGTGGCCTGCAACTCCTTTGAAGACCAGCAGAGAGGATCTCCAAAATAGTCTCATCCTACTTGACAACTAGAAAGCCAGAGAAGCGCAAGCCAACATCCCTGAGACAGCAAACGGTGAAGGGTGGCAACCCAGGAAAAAACAAAAAAATCCTCTTTTTCTCCCTCTCTTTTTCTCTTCTTTCCTTCCTTTCCTCCAGATGTTGACCAAAACACAATTTATCTGTTTAAAAATCATCTGTTTCGGGCAGACTAGCAAACTAGCTGTTCCATAAATGGAAGAACATTTAAAAATTAACTGAGGAGTCACCAGCAAGGAATATCGGTTAATACAGAAAAGGAAGAACACGCGATTGAACAGGCACTGCTGAACGCGTGAAGAGAAATCTCTGGGTTATTTTTCACTTAAAAAATAACAAGACTCATATAAACAACAGGTTTAAAAAAAAAAAAAAAAAAAAGAAAGAGCAAAAGCGCTTTGGGTTTTGAAAGTTCAATAACCCAAGTTTTTTTCTGAAAATTCATATGACTGGCTTTTTACCCTGGCTTATACATTCAAGGATTTCTCCACCATTACTCCTCTGTGCTGCTCCTCTGCCTTCCAGCAGTACAAACACGTGAAGCAGCCATTGCCAAACTCATCAAAATAACAGCACCAAACCACGCTGTTAATTTTGTATTTTCACAAGAGACAGAAGTTGGCATTGTTAGCCTGAATTATAGGAACCGATTCTCCACGCAACCTAAAGGAACCATTAAGAAAGACAGGAGTTAGCGGTGCTCACCGCCGCGAACCCACATACGCATCGTCACCGTTACTCAGAAAACTCAAGTGATCCGGTACGCGCCACACTCTGCACTCCAGTGGCATCTGTACTCGGGGGCTGAAATATTTCAGAAAGAAACATTCACAAAATGAATTTGAGGGAGTTAACAGGTTTTGCTTTTTGGAGAAAAAGCAGCGGACGAGAGCAGGTTGGCGAGGCGAGAGGCTCACAAAAGATGCACTCAAAAACCAGGACGGTCACCCCGAGTGCCGGGGCACTAAACGTTTTGCATAACACCGTGTCGCCGCACAGGGCAGGAATGAATGCAGCAAATGTGTACACACGGACACACGCAGCCTTGCTTCCAGAGGAAGCCTATTTTAATTATAATGGTTGCCACGGTTACTTTAATTCCATCATCACTCCAAGTAGTCTCACAACTCCAACTCCACACCACTAATCAGGAATCTTGCATAACATTAGCACTGAATAACCCAATTTAAAACAAGTTAAAAGCCTGGATTATTGCAGAGGATGTTGACGCAAAAGAAGAGAAAAAAAAAAAGGAAAAAAACACAAAACTGCTTTGTTCAGGGAAGCGCTTCTCCTGTATCTGTTTCCAGCAAGCGCTCATTGTTCCTATCCACGTGGAAGCTATGGGTGAGCCCAAGCCAGGACAGAATCAAAATTAGATACTATTTTATTTAGTCAAACGTGATCCTCTCAATTTTCTTCTAGAGGAAAAAATAAAGGAAGTACAATGACATCGTAAAAAGTCAAAGGTGCTGGAAAAGTTACTCCTAGTTATTGGGAGAAGAAAACAGTATGGTAACCCTGGAGCATCAAACGTGGCAAGCTTGGCACAAGAGTCTATGAGCTGCAGGAAGAGGTCTCAAACTGCAACTTCTAAGTTTCTTCTTTGACCACTGCCCGTAGCACAGCTGGCAAAGTCACCGGGAACATATTCCTGTAATTTAAACACAGCTGAAATGAGCAAAGCTGACCTTAGCCTAGACAAAGAAACTCCCTGAAAGCTATTCTAGTCTTCCTTTTGGGCTTCGGGTCTATAAAATCAGTTAAGGGGTACCGGTCTAGGAAGAGATAAACACTACGCTGTTCCAGCTGTAGTCCTTAAGCAATTCAAACACCACAAACGTCTCAGCACAGGGCAAGTGAGATACCCAACCCATTAGGATGTAACTCTTCCCACCGAACAAAGCCAGCCTAGATCCTCTCTTCAGGAATTTTGAAAGCAGGACTCCTTGAGACCGACGCCTTCCACAGGCACCCATCTAACGGGCAACTACCAGGATAGTAAAGCCAAATATATTTTTTGTCCCTATTAAAATACAAAATATTTTCTTCTTCACTTAATTTTTTTTCTCCCTCACAACCTTTGCTCACCAGAATTTCCCCTGGACCTACAGCATTTATGTCCGTATGGATCCCAGGTACAACAGGATGAAGCTCTGTTTCTTCCTCTGGGAAAGTGTAGAAGACATCACATTTCTCTTTTCCCAACCTTAGATGTCCAAAACCCAGCATTTTTCCCCAAAGGCAAAACAAGGAGCAGCAAAATCTGACTTTCAGCGGCGTCGGCTTTGGTGATTTACCCGCAGACCGTTTCCTGTCGCATACGATCTTGCATTAGCTTTAAAACAGGCAGCAGAAAGAGAAGTTTTTCCACAGTTTGCGATATCCCGTTAGAGATAAAGCAGACGCAGAAGCCACACACGCGGTCCTCAGCTCCTGAAAAATCACCAGCACAGTCCTAACTGACTTCAGCCCGGGAACCCTCCGAGATACAGTTTGTGCCGTGCTCTCAAGGCACTCCTTTGACTCAATTCCTGCACAGCGAACAACGGAGGCTTTCAAAAAGATTAACTACTTCACAGTGTCCCACAAAATCCCATTTTCTACAATATCTTCCAACTCCTGTGGCTAGGGACGAATTGCAGGGATCAAAACCTGCAGGAACAACTGAGCAAAATACCTTATTGTTTGATAAACGAAGCACAGAGGTGAGAACCATGAGAGTTGGCAGAGTCTGCAACATAACACCTTCAGTTAGCAAACCTCAACGAAGAAATTAAGTACCATTTCCAGAATGTGCAGATACCACTAATTTGATGGGAGTTGTCAACACCAGCAGTACTGGGGAGCGTACCCAGTACAGCAAGACGCTGCTCTGGCAAGGAGATGCAACAGTAGTTTAATAGATTTCCCCTCCCACAATTCTTGTATTGAAGCCTAATTTGTTCTGCTTGTATTGCGCTCGTCTATGCATTATTTAAATCCATTACAAAGTCAAACAACAAAAAATCAGGAATAGTGTGGTATTCAGCACTTCTTCCACTGTTTATTTTGTTGCTTGGTTATTCTCCTCTCCAGAGGCTTTTTTTTTTTCCCCACCAGCTAAAATTCATGCTTACGTTAGGAAATAATGATTATGGCAGGAAAGCTAAGGTGATAACAAAACCACTGCCCCCCGACTCTTCTATTTAAGCTTGAAATTAGATTTTCCATGCAAGACTAGGTATTTCAGCAATACTTAACAGCAGCGTTTAAAATGCTGCAGTCTAAAATACCTTCATTCCCTGCTGCAGCTCTCCTGTTGTCAGTCTCGGTGGCGGCAGGTTAGATCTCAACATCCATCAGAGCACAAGAAATAGATCACAGTGGTACTACTAATAAAGCAGAAGCAGAGGAAATAGCTAATATTCGTGCAGAGCTCTGGCACACGATTAGTGCTTGGTTACTCGATAGGTAGGAATCTTTCACTTCTGGCCGCATACAAAAATCATTTCTAGCTCTAACAGGTAAGTTACGATGACTTCTACTATTTGACCCAAACACAGAAAAAGGAAACCCGTTTGGCAGGACGGAAGCTCGAGGATACGGAAATAAAGTCACTGCTTTATGAGAAGAAAGCGTTGCTTCTTTGGCCTTCACAGCAGTGCCGAGCCCAGAAGGCCACGGGTTCTGGATAAGGAAAATAGCTGGATAAAAGCTGACAGAGGAAACAGGGTAGCCGATATTCCAGTCCTCGGGAGCTGCGTTCTGACACAAACGCCTCAGCACTGCAGGTCCTCCTCCCACCAAATCCTCTCTCCAGACCAGGATATCAACTGCATTGGGTACCCAACTCCTTTGCAAGCCAAGACCTTCGGTCTCCATACTCCACCTCCGTCAGTTTTATACTCGCTGTATCAGGAAAAGGATGAAAATGGGCCAGTTGAGTGCAACACCAAGCGAGCTGCATGCTCATGTCTGTGATAAGGGGCGTTAGCACATCAACACCCTGCCATCATCAGGCTTCTGGTGGCATCCAAAGAACTTTAAGAAGGATGAACGGCAGTTTTGCAGATGGTCACACCGACCTCCCTCAAAGCACAAAGGCAATACGGAAGTTGCGGTTCCAAGGAAGCCACTTCTGCACCGACCAACATCTGGTGAGGGTTGGCATCAAGGACGACATTGGGACAGTGACTTCGCAAGGAGGAGAGCAGGAGACTAGGAAAAGGTCTGAGAACACAGGCAAGTCCTTGGTGGAGCGGAGACAAGCGGCCTTGTGCATTATTACAGAGAGCCCCTGCATAAGCCACCAGGACAACCACCTTTGCGGCAGTATTCTGGAAAGAGAGTAATGGAACCAGATGGTATTTGTCCAAAATCAGGTGAGGACACAGTAACTGACAGGTATGAGGAAAGCCTGGTCTGGCTTCTACGGCACAGATGGCCCCTCCAAACGCTCTCAGATGTTCTTCCCTTCTGAAGGACAGGAGAAACCTGGACACAGACGGGCAGAGTGCACTCAGGCAACACCTTCGCAATCTCTGCTGCCAAAAGAGCCATTTCCACTAATGTTACTTAAAGGAACTGAAAAGTTACATTCAACTACCAAAGTCACATAACAGTAACAACTTCTTTGCCCTTCTTGAAGTCAAATAATTATTTTCCTCGTACCGCTTTTAAAATGAGATCAAACCAGGTTCACTTTAAAGCTCCAAGAATTAGTTAGTCCCTGCTTTTTCCCTAAAGAAAAAAAAAAAACAAAACTTAAAATTACACATAAAAAAATGACACATTTAAAAAAAAAAAGAGGCAAACCCACAATGACTGTTTGCTTCTTGACACCTTTGACACCTTTACCACCTTTCAGTTTTAAAGAATTAAACAACTTTTACTGTGTACAGAAGTAACAAAATACAGGATTTGACCCCAAGTACGATAACGTCTTGAGATTTACTTTATTTTCAGCTTGGTGTGATCCGAAAGACAACCCATTTCTAACAGGTTTGCAGGCCAGAGGATGGGCTGGAGTCGAGTTTTAACTTCACTAAGAGAAAGTATTGCCTGAGAGCCAGAAAAACACGCGCCCAAGCCCAGACCCTCGCACAGCTCACCTCTTGGACCAACCTGCTTGTTTCTCCTCCCCTCTCGCAGCCAGTTTAAAGCACAGCGGCATGACATATCGCGACTCTATGTCTTGACTTTCAAAAGCAGTCTAGCAGAAGACTAATTCTCCAAACAGTTCCAGCAAATGTCATTAAGTCCTGTGGACTTCTCACCTCCTCAGCACACACACCGCGTGGCAATGGCACGCATCCACCGCGTGGCACCCCGGGCATGAAATCAAGTGACAGTTCACCAGCTATCGACTTGGCAAGTTCGGGCAGAAGCTGCAAGTGGCTCATCACAGTCCAAAAAGAAAAAAAATATACAAAAAATAATCAGTGCCTCTGAAATATTACTGCTTGCCTTCTGGCCTTCACCCCGGTTCACCACCTCTACAGCCCACCACCGCCTCCGAAGCAGCCAAGGGAAAGCTGAACAGAAGAAGGGAGCACGCCAACGTTTTCATTTCTATCCCATCTTTCATCATGGGAAGCCAAGTACCAGCCTCAACGTACTTGCTAAAAGCACACAGAAGTAACAATACCTTACGCACCTGAATCGAACCTTCAAGAGAACCAAATACTTTTTACATTACTTGAAAACAAAAAGGGTTTTGTTATCGACTCTTGAAATTTCACACACGAACAGCAGATAGCAAGGCTGGAGTGGGATTCAATGCCAGTGAAGAGTAGAAAAATTACAGCAGTGCAGCATTACAGAAAGCCACTTCAATTAATACCTAACTGGTTGATGTGAAACACTGGAAATTATGGCAGTAATCTCTCATCACAGAATGTAGAAGTTTTTTTTAAAAAAAAAATCCACATCAAACACACATTAGTGCATCCTGCAAACAATAAAAATGATCTTAGCTGATACCGAAAAGGCTCCAAGCAGATTTCCCCACCTCCATAAACACTAAAGCTATGGAAAGAACACCAAATCTGAGCCAACGAGCTTTTGGGTAGCTGGAAGGAAAGCTTGCTGGGAACAGATACCAGCATGAACTGCAGTAAGCTGTTTTCCTAAATTGGTCCTTGAGTCATTTTATGGGAACAGTCCATGCCCTGTTTCTTCTCACATAACTTCAGGATTAAACGTCGATCACTTCACCTCTGTGAAATAATAACAAGCAGAGCTTCCTAACTGACAGATGAAGGCGCGTTCATACTACTTCTATTTTTAAATACTTGCTTTCGGAATGAAATTTGAAAAAGAGTGGTTCAGCAGTTCTGGGTAGCTAACTAATTTTTCAACCGACTTTCCTCTTCTTTCTGACACTCATGAAAAATGCAACTGGCTGCCTATTTAAGGCTCTGTCAGAAAGAAAAAAAAATAAGTAATACCTGGAGTTCTGACGTTGCCACCCCTGCAATCTAAAGTAAGGTCGGCACGCTGCAGCATTCGAACGTTTCACATAGCAAAATGCTAAAAATGCTATTAGAAGAATAATAAGGCTGGAAAGCTGACCGAAAATAAAGAGTCCCAGAGGTCAGGTCATTCACTCAGCCTGAAGTCACACAAGCAGCAAGTAAGTGCACACATTACTGCTCCACCAGTGGACAGGACATAGTTTCAGGGTTGGACTTTGCTGATGCTTTGCTTTCCCCATTGGGAAGCTGCAAAGTGCTTCCCAACTTCCCAGAGAAGGAGGCAGGAGACTCCAAGAAGAACAAGGGCTTTTGGTTAGGCTGTTAAATGCCTAACATATTAAATTCTGTATTTTTCTCTGCCAAAGTTGCTACAGGCAAGTCTACGCAGGCAGGTGCAGACAGACTGGAGCTTAAGCTGGGTGGACGGAAGCCAGCTCTGGCCCAGAAGCGGCACAGTGGTGGTGTCGGCTCATGCACAGCGCTGCGCTGAGGCATCCCAAAGAGAAGAAAACATTAAGTCACTCACATCCGACCAATTCGGCATGTGCAGAGCAAACCTGGGTCTGCCCGCGTGTGTTAAGGCATGTCTTCAGCAACGCGAGGCAAGACACCCTCAGTAAGCCTTTCACATCTGGTCATTAACTGTAAGATCATCATCTTTTCACGGCTCTTGAGGCAGAACTTAGAGAAGGGCTGAGCACCCACAGCTCCAACCAAAGCCAGTGTGAGCCTTGCCTCAATATTGTACTACTATTTAATAACGACACAAAGGTCAGATCGTCTCCACTTCCTAGCGGAAACCACAAACATATTGTTGAGTGGTCTTAAATTCAGCGCATCAATACGCCAGCTACAAACGTGAGATGAAGCCGTGCTACCTTGCAAAAGCTGGAAAGCACTTTACAAAGAGTTCCAGGGCTACGGTGAGCTTCTCAAGGGTGCAGAGGAATGTAAATTCTGGGCTCTCGCCCATCCTTGCTCCTTCTAGAGCACTCCAATGTTACATTTGCAGAAAAGCCTTTCATCTCAGACATAAAAAGAACACAAGCACGACCATGTCACCCCATTCTCAGGAAAGTCCCTGCAAATGTCATCCACTTTGGGAACTGTTGTGCTGGTCACCGAGTCTTCTGGAAAGTCACACAAAAGCCTCTGCTCTCTTGAACAACCATTTCACTTGAGACATCTGTGCATATTTCTACTATAATAAAAATAAAAAATGTTTCACTACTTATCTATATCATTATACATGTATTTTCCAATAACAATACTATAATAAATTAAAAAGCAGTTAAAGGTTCTCTCTACAGCACAAACTGTATGAAAGCCCATACTTGGGGAGAAGCATTGTACATCAGGACATCAATTTAATCAGTCCCATGTACACTTTTAGAGAATAAGAAGTAACTACGTCTGATCAATCTCAGCCGCCTTCATTCTAGGAATCGTACTTTGGAGTAAGCACAGACTGGACGAGCTGCAGCTAAGAAAAATATTGTTAGGAAACCAATAGTTCATCAGCAGCTCTGTCTGCAAGGCTGGATTCCTGCTTTGCACAATTTTTGATGCAAAAAACACCAAGCCAACATACTTAGATAACATTTGCCTTCCCAAAATATAACTAGAAACAAAAAAATAACAACCCCCCCCCTGTTTTCTAAGGATATTCAGTACACAGCTAGTGGGCACAAGCATGACAGCCATTTACTGCTTCAAGGCCTTAAGCAGGGGAACGGTCAGTTGAGAAGCAGTCCCCAAATCCCCAAAAAGTTAATTTCTTTTAAAATCTTTGACCTCAAAGCTCCCTGAAGAGCTATTAATTCATGTTCCTCAGTCTTATTTTCTCACTTACTGACTTTTCCCATTTCAGAGTTTGGATTAAGCTGTAAGTCCAGAAAAGTCTTCCGTTGAATCCAGTACACACGCACCGAATTTAGGTTTCCAGAATTGACCGTGCCTCTCCCCGCCGGCTGCAGCAGACCTGCGAGACGGCACTGCAGAGCTTCTCCACAGCTGCACAATAAAAACGAGTAAACAGAGTCTACTTCAACTCCTTTTCCGCTCATTGCACTATTTCCTCTTAATCTCAAGAAGATCTCTAACAGAAGACCAGATTGCTGTTGCAACTGAAAATACAAACAATTTTTCCCTTTCTGTTTGCAGCCTACATCAGCGACTGACAGCGACTGCTCCTGTGGAACTCCGGCTGTAGGGCTCCCTACCTTAGGTTGGTATTTACAAACTTTCTATCAAGAAAGACACTAAACCAACGCTGGTAGCCATTTGATAAGAAATCAACTTAATTATGGCTTCTCTAGGCTGAAATTGAGGCATTTCACTGGGACTTTTTTTTTTCTACAAATGCCTTTAACTGCAGACCTGAGCGCAGAGGATTTTGTGCAAGGAATATTTAAACCTTATTTTATCCTTAATTCACACTTTTCCTCCCAGTCAGTTTGTTGCTCATTTGAGGCCCTAGCACCTAACACTTCTGCTGGGACATAAAGCAAAGCAGCCTCCAGTATTTTTATTTAGAGGCTGGACCTTATCTCATAGAATTTTGGTTTGGGTTGGAAGGGACCTTAAACATCACTGAGTTCCAACCCCCCCTGCAGTGGGCAGGGACACCTCCCACCAGCCCAGGTTGCTCCGAGCCCCGTCCAACCTGGCCTTGAACACCCCCAGGGATGCAGTATTTTTCGGGCTCTCTCTTTTCCATTCCTCATTCAGATTTTGTAACTCGCCTACAGCTCATCTCCCTACATAGGAATTTAACGGGACGCCAGCCATCGTACTTCAGGGAGGAGGTTTCCTTCACATGACTGAGGTTCTACTCTTGGATCTCTGGCTTGAATCTGCAAAACCGAAGAAGAAAATAAAGTTAAGTGGCTCATTTTTGTACCCTACCACTGTGGCAGCTCTACAGAATGTTCAGAGCAATTCAATCCTTTCAGTCTTTAGTTTTCTTCAAATGTAAGCAACGCTGCAGGTCACTCAGGCCTACAGAGAAATCTGCCTACTATCTCCGCGCTACCCAGCTGATTCCTTTCTTTTGAGTTGTACCTCCATCTCTTCCTTGTTTGAGTTAAATCATCATGTTGTTTTACAATTCACTAGACGGAGTTAAAAAGAAAACCTGAAAGGTCAAACATGGCTCTGAAAGTCATAATTGCTTTACCTTGCTCATCTTTCAAGCGTCAAGTCAGGGCCAAAGCGAAGACTACACTTTTAATTGCTGGTAAATTCAAATACCAGGTTTCTGTCCCTCCAAGAAATATACGAACACAAAGATCATTATGTGTTTCAACATTTTATTTTTTTTTTTTTTTACCCGAGAAAGCAACAGAGGTACGATGCCTCAGCCTCCCGGCAAAACACAAGTTTGCCATCCCCAGTTACAAGGTCGGAGGTACCTGAACCACACCCCAGCTTCTCATTTCCACGGCATTAGGTTTTATAGCCTGCCAGCTACTCGCTTTCACAGCCATTAGTTTTCTATCACTTTTTTTCCCCCCCCAATCTTCCTTTATCTTCTCCTCTGCTCCCGAGCCTCCATGCCAAAGGTTGACGTATTGATCTCCGCACGCAGTTCCAAGCAGTCACACGCAGGCACCTTCTAAAATTAAACTGCACACATTCATAGGGCGACAGACCCACGAGTATGATACGTAATAAAAGAATATGGCCTCCAATGATAAGATTTTACTAAATAGCATTCAAACCGCACTCGTTACGAGCAGCACTTGGGAATTCAGCCTCAGGGGAAACATTTATTACCTAGCATAAGTGATCACCAGGGGTTAGAACGAAGCCAAGAAAATAGAAAAACAACGCACGAGCACGTAAGAAATCCGTAACGGAGCACGCACCTGCCAGAAAAAAATCCTCCTGCCCCACAAAACGATGTGGGAACGTCGCAGGGAATTTACACACGTTTACCAGGGAAAAGCTACACTTTCATCGCAGGCAATGAAATCTGCTGGGAGTCAAGGTCAGAATCATCATTTAGACAAGCCACATGAGAGTCATTTATAGTCTTAGCAGAATAAAACCTCCCATCGCAGCTCACCAGTCAGGTGATGTGCCAGTCTAGTGAGCACCAGGCATTTATTTTGATGTAATCGCTTCACCGAAGGATTTTACAGTGAGGAGTTTTAGAAAGGTTATACTCAAGCAGTGACATTACACAAGGATGTGCACCTCGTTCCGGTATACCTCTACGCGCTGCTTTTTCTGCTTTGCCCATAGACAAAAATCACAGCTTTCTACAGCCGCTGGCACTGCAGAGGCGGCGTAGCTCCGGGAAAGCAAGCTGTGCTCTGCTCTAGCCCACTAAATGAATCAACAGCAAACTAGCAAATCAATCCCTTCCAATTCTAAAAAAACTCTGTTTTAATGATGCCAAGGAGCAAAAGAACACAGCTGGAAATTCAAGGGGTAAGCTGTGCTTTCAGTACTGAGTGGCTGGGACGAAAAGAAAAATAACCTTTCGGTTTGTAAATTGGTATATGCTTAATATAAAACTTCACAGCTACACAATTGCTGTCGTTTAAACCTCCCAGTGTGGTGTACAAGCATTTACTAATCCTTCCTTGCCGAGTAGTTAAGAATCATTAAACCAAGAAGTGCGTCTGTTCAAGTGTACGTTCTTCTCTCAGCCAAAGAAAGTGGGGCACAGTTATCACCACAAGGCTAAGATCACACCACTCATCAGTTTGGGAGTCTTAATTACAACTCCTTACTAGCTCCCACCCCATGCACACTAACAACAACATTTCCAGAAGTTCTATGACTTTCAGCTGCTTTTATCTAGGAACACCCTTAAGGAATAACACAAAACGTAAGTGACCACCCCACCCCCCCAAAAACCAGTGAGCGATCACCTAATCATCAAAACACCATTCAAATCTAAAACTGTAAACAATTTGCGTGACTCAGGGCCTTGACTCACATCCACGGATAAGTTTAGCCCGGGACACCTGAAACTGTTACTCAGCCCCATGGCTCAACCCGCTGCGGGAGCGGGGACGGCAGAATAAACCACGCATCTCCTGAGTCACCCCAGCCAGCGGCTGCCAGCACCCCGGCACGTAGGCTCGCACTACCGCCGAGCCAATTCTGCACCCAGCTGCTGCTGCTGGAGAAGCCTTTCCAGCCCTCCCATCTCCACCAACCTGCTCCTGCCGCTTCTCCCGCACCATTCCCAGCTCTTCCTTGACCCCACGTTGGAGGGAACGGAAAACTAACTCAACATAAAGCAAGGAATTTTATGCAGTTTGAGCTCCCTGAACTGCCTCCTCTCAGAGGCACGTGAGAACCCAGCAGGAGGGGAAGGGGAGAGGGGTCAGGACACGCAGTCTGAGGCAGGAGAAAACCTGGACCACCCCTGAAGCTCAGGCCATCAGCCCACACCTCACACACAGGTCAAAGACCCACTCATCAGCCCTTCTCTGCAGCAGCCAGCTCCGAAGCAGCGCCAAACAAGCAGGGGTCGGCTAAATCTACCTGTGTAGACACACATAAAGGTCACAGCCACATCCATTACTCAGACTTAGCTGCAAAAGTCAAGTCCAGTGTCATCTCAGAAATGAGGTCTTCTAGCCATTTCTCGAGAGCGCGGCTCTACAGCAAGAATCCAAAGAGAATAAAAACTTGATTACAGAGATCTTCACTAAGACCTGATGGGAACCACCTCTGCAGGTGTCATGAAGACAAGCCCAGCGTACTCAGACGTCACCTCTGGGTTTGTAGGAGCGCCACCAGTTCTTGTACAAGCAAGCGTGCAAGACTGCAGAATCAGGACTGTACATCAGCTGTAACGTTACAACAAAACGAAGCAATCGCCTAAATAAATAAAAATACAAACTTGCAAAGTTGTTAACACGCTGCGGTCTGGGCCCATGTACTGTCCCCGCTCTGTCAGGGTAAAATATTAATTAGGGCACCTAAAGGCAGACAGGCACAAGTAAAATACTGAGCCAACATAAAAATAGTTTTAAAAGAGAGTGGTATTAGAAAGAACAGTCATGGCTATTTACTGGGAACTCTGTGCTTGCGTCAGAACTATGAACTAAACATTTGGTCACACAGTACTTAATGCGTGTTAAAATTTCAAGGAAAGGGGAAAAAAAATCCAAACCAGAAAAAAACAGTACTTCTAATATATAAAGCAGTCAAGAAAAAAACTACTGAGATTTTTTTCTTCCAGGCAAACACTGTTAACAGTTTAATTTGTTTCACTACAAATTTGATATGATCTTGCTTATCTCTTTTAAATAGACCTTTACTTGTTTTCCAGGTCCTAAAGCAAAGCTCTACTGCATCCAACCAAAAAATTTATCTGCTTCTTTTAGACTTATTTTTGTACTGAACCTTCTTTCAACAGATGCTTCGGCTCCGCGTGCCCGATTTTTCAGTCACAGGGCTGGGAACAATTTTATGGCTACCAAATCTGCTGTTTTATTTAAATAACATGACTTCCTAAGAAACGGCGGAAAGGACTCTGGATTTGCAAATCTGGCAAACGAAATGCCTAACAACCTCTCAAGTCTCTGGAACACACACACAGAAGTCACTGGAAAGCAACAGTACGGGGAGGGGGGAGAAAGAGAAGGAACAGTACGTACTCCCAGATACCCTCCATCAACACATCTCGCTTCCTTTAGCAACCAGACAGATTGTCAGCTCCCAAACAAACCCATCACCCGAAGCAAAGGCAGCCAGCTGGGGAGCTTTGCTGCTCCGTAAGCTTGCTGGCTGTTCCTCCCGCATCCAGGTTTCTCCTGAAAGCCTGGCATCCTCTGCTCCCCTCCTCTAAGGCACACTGCACTGCTGTCAGGAGTATCCAGGGAGAGTGGTGCAGATTCCTTCGAGCTGTTTCAGATAACGACTCCATCACCCACCATCAATACTCCCCTTCCCTCCCAGACTTAGTGATGCAAATGCATCGTCTAACACTGCGCTCCAGACAAGAGCTGGACTTCAGAAGCAGGGTGCAAGAAGAAACCTTTTTTTGTTGTTTAACAAACAAACAAACAAAAAAATAGAGGGATAAGGGAGGAGCTTAGAAGCATTAAGCACACTTGAGGAGAAATATGGATACCCCTGAGGGTCTCTAAAAATAGAGAGATTGGATTAGGCTATCAAATGGGGAGGGCTCCAGACACTGTGGATGGATGTCAATCTCAGTGGAAAAATGTCCTTTACTGAGGAACTGAATCCCCCTGAGCAGGGATTTCTAAGGGGATGAAGAAGCCCTTGATCCAGATTCTCTCCATGGGCAGACCTTGCCTTACAGGGACGCGCTCCTTCCCAGAGAGTCTCTCGGAGAGTCTCCAGTTTCAGGGAAGCCCCACGGGAGGCGATCACAGTTATGGAGACAAACCCCCTCATCCCGGGCCCTCTGAAGGGAGAGGAAATAGTAGAGCGGCAACGAGAGAGGGTGGAAGTCCAGCAATATGTAGATGAAGTCTTCACCCCAAAGTTCCATGAGTAGGGAAGTTCCCCTTAGGACAGGGACGTTTCTTCCCCTACATTCCCCAAAACGTTCTTGCACCGTGGGGGAGAACAACTTCTCCCAAGATTTCTGAAGGGAAGGGTGCCAAGCACCAACAACTCAGGTTGCTCCTACTCGGGAATCCCTGTGGAAAACCTGCATTTCCCTACAGCCATCCATGGTGGAGACAGGGGGAGAGCATAGATATCTATAGGGGACTGTATATATAGGAGAGTACACGTATCCCCCCGCTTATGGGCAGTATCTATGTCCATGGGTGCATCCACCTGAGGGACATGGACAATGCATGCATCTATGTGAGCAGGTCAGGCAGGGAGTGGACTTAGGTGCAGCTGTAGGTGGACAACAGTATGCGTGTAATCTGCATATGCAAAGGCACGGGGATGTCTATACATGACACACACGGGGCTGTCTCTGTGTGCCTGAACGTATTTGTGCCTTTAAGGATGCCCACAGCTGTACGACTGGGTGTGGGCAGACGTGCAAAGGTACAAGTGCCCACCCAAGCACGTGGCAAACCGGTGGCTATAGGCACAAAAGTGCTGATTTGCACCCATACGTATGCATCCAAGGAGAGGAGGTGTGCCTTAGTGCATATATACCCATCTCCATAATCGTCTGTGCAGCTACAGGCATGTGGATGCATACTGATAGCTGCATGTGTGCGCACCCGTTTGCATCCCTATAGATCTCTAACCGTGTAAACTTGCAGCTATAACTTCCCCTGCACGCGCAGGTATGCGTCACAGGTGCATACAGCTATAGCATATAGACACCTGTATGAGTCTACGCATCTATACACACGTTTGTATCCGTACGAGGATGCATCACGTAAGCATGCACATCCACATCGGTGTACTTACCTCCACACGTATGGGATCATATATATACGCGTGGATGTATAGCTATGGCTATGCCCAGGTATTCACACGTAAGTACAAAAGTGGTCGCAAACAGACATCGCCAGCTACGGGAACTCCTGTACGTGCGCAAATACCTCGGCAGGATATACACCGAAACAACGCACTCACTGGGTAGGCAGCGGTCCGGGTGTTCCCTGCACCTCGACGGGCAACCGCCAGGACTGGGCGCCCCTGAGGAGGGGGCACCCCTGGGTGCCCAGCAACGTGCCCAGAGGCACCCCCACATCCAGCACCCATACTGGGTACGCCCGATTACCCCTCCCACCTCTCCATACATTTTTATCCGGTGCATATCCGTGTTTCCAAGTGAGCAGATAACCCCGGGGACGTGAACCCGCTGCGAACCCCCCCACACCTGGGAGCTGACGTACCTGGCACACGCGTTTCTCACAAACGCCCCACACCCACGGGTGTGCAGGAGTGGGGTGCACACACCCCCAGCGTGCACCTACGCTCCTTGGTGGACACAAGCGTGTAAGCAAAGCACAAACCCTACGAGGTAGGCACGTTGCCGGGCACGTGTACAGCTGACACGGACACCCAGAGCAGCACCACGCTGGTCACACGTGTCCGTGGGCATATCCACGGACAGCGTTTGCCACTTACACACGGGACAGAGACGCATGAGGGGGGATACAAGGAAGGGATGGGATCCGGCATCTCCGGAGAAGCGTGTCCCCAAATTGCAGACACAGCCGAGGGAGCATGGCATGGGAGCACCCCCACGGCAGTGGGTGCCCTGCCCATGGGAACAACCCCACGGCCACGGGAGCAATCCCACAGAGGCACCCCCATGGCCACAGGAGCCCCCCCCCCCCTTCCCCTACAACCACAGGAGCCGTCGTGTCCCCCCTACAGGAGAAACC
>VZSZ01007079.1:385189-489804 GCA_013398815.1 Ibidorhyncha struthersii | reverse complement strand
AGACCCTTTGATGGAGTGGACAATAAACTTGACAGGACAGGCTGGACACTGCTCTTGAGCACGCCTGTGCCGTGAGCGCGCGGCGGCCTGCCCGCAACCTGCCCGCGCGGGCAGCTCTCCCTCCGCCGGCCGGGGCGGGCGGCCGCCCGGACCTCAGGCAGGCGAACATAGGACACCAGAGCTGCCCCAGCCACCACCAGAGGAAGAGCAGCAGGGGCAACCGTTTCCTAAAATGCCTCAGCCGGAGAGCCAAACCCAGGACAGCAAAGGCACGTTCTGTCCCTTTCAGGTTTTGCTTTAATTTCTTTCTTCCAAGTGTCTTTTCTACCAGCTGGACATTTTGGAACCCGGTTCTTAACCTCCTTCTACGAGGAAAAAAAAATGTTATTGCTCTAGAAAGAAGGGAATTTATGTAATTAACTACACGTTGGTTACAACACTTTGAAGGCAGTTTTCTAAGAGCCATTTCTTTCATGGCACATTCTTAAAAAAGAAAATAATCCAAAAGGAAAAATAGTAAAATCAACTGCCCTTCTCCATCTAGAGAAAAACTCTTGGCGAAAAAATCAAGTTTCAAATTATCGGTTTTGTATTCATCAACCAAAAATAAAAAAATAATAGGAAATTCAACCTTAGCTGTTTTCAGAGAAAGTGTTGATAATTGCATTTATATTATTTAAAGAAATGATATTTAAATTTTTTGTTACATATGAGCTTACTAGTATTTACTTTCTCAAGTTTCTGCCAGTAAAAAGGGCCCTGGGTTTGACAGAGCAAATTTTCCAGCATTTGGAAGCTTTTAGCCCAATTTTAACACCTTATCTCTTTCCCTCTAGAGAATTAAATGATATTGCATTAAAACAGAAAATGATATAGAATTTTAAACAGTCCGCACAACTGGAAAACTGACAGGTCATTAAAAAGCTCTACTGGAAAGAAACTTTGTCCTAAAAATTTAGTGGTTTATACGTAATATGTAAGCATAGATATATTTACACATATACATATGCTTATATACACAGCAATTTTTCAAGAGCTAAATAATTTGTCTAAAATTAATTTAAAATAAAACATATCTTTTAATATTAAGTACTTAAGCTATAAAAAACATTATTAAGCCACTGAGATTTTATTTTAACCTAATTGTCAACAAAAAGCAACACAGCTAAAGAATACGTAAATATAATCCAGATTATTCAGATATTATTTGTATTTTCAGTCAAACCTTAAAAGCTTTTGTTAAAAGAAACATTATTTTTGTCACTAATGCATTTTCTAATCTGTAAAACTTGCTCAAATTTAAAGATATTTTTAAAAAGCCATTTAAAAAGACACAACAGTTTTGTGACACATTTCTTACTAACTTAGTTAACGTTGCATTCATACGAATCCGAAAACAAAAGGATTTTTCCTGCCATCCATATGATGATATTTGCTAAATGATTTTTGTGTTTATTCAGACTGAGCTTGTCTCACACCTATGATCTGAAAGCTGCTCTCTTAGGAACACAGGTGACAGTATTTCTGGATTATTATTTTTTTTATTTTTCATTGTGATTAAAATATTATATAAAATTAAGGAGAATACCAACTATTCTTTTTCCCCGTAGGACCTGTTACTTTAAGATAATATAAATTGTCCGGTATGCTCCACGAGTGCATGCTCGCAGGGCACGAGGGCACACAGACTCTAGATAAGTAATAATTTAGTATATCAGAAGGTGAAAAGAAAAAGCAGCGTTAAAAAAAAAAAAAGTCCTATTTTTGCAGAAAGCCTTCTCTACCAATTAAATATAACAGCTCTTGTTTATCATGGCTGGAACACCGTGTTTTTCCCTGGCCTGCGGATGCAGAATCCCAGTGTCAAAGGGGAGCCAGCATCATTGCTCGGAGCCTCACCTATAGCTCCTCTTTGTGCTTCGCTTCTCTCACATCTTTTCTTTCTGCATTTCCATTTCAAGCAAGTGCACAGGGGTAGCAGCACAGATCAATTTTGACATCGAATATTTAGTAATACAAGATATGTATATTTTATATAAATATTTTCATTTAGTAGGAGCAGAACACTGCCTTCTGTAAATGAGAAACACAAAAGCTCCTCAATATCTGACTCACAGCCAGTCCCCTTACCCTTTGGTTTACAAAGTTTCCCCAAAAGCTTTTGAGAAAATTTCTGACTAGGCATTATTCACATAGTTCATCACCTTCTTCATAAAGTAGTTCTCGACCTGCCAGTCATCCCTGGGCACCAAAAGGCGTCACAGTGCACAAAATTACTGCTTTCTGGACAGCTTACGACACCGACCGGGGCCCTGTTCTTCCACCTGGTCCAATACTGCAGACACTGCCCCGTGCCAAGTCTCACTGAGCGTACGGAGCTCTGATCAGCAGTGGTGTCCACTGGGTGGAAAAACTGCAGAAAGAAGTCTGAGCCCAGCACTGATTGCCAATCATGAATTTTATAAAAGAATTTTGCATAATTTGGAAAATATCTGGGGCAGAATCGTCCCCTTTGTGGGCACGCGTGGATTATGCAGAAGCTGAAGCCTTTGGAAAAGCAACCATGTTCCCGCTGCCCGCCCAGCACTCGGCACATCGGGGCCCCGGTTTCAGCGCGGAGCCCGTACCTGCTGTGTAACACAAACTGCAATATTTACATGCTTTCAGTGCTTAGTGACCACAGTGATCTGCCTCAAAGGGTCTGAAACGCTGCAGGGTCAACATCCGATTTTGTATTTGAATAAACGCTAGCCCTACATTATTTCCATTATACCTACCACAATATGATGAAGATAAAATTCGCATATTTAACTTGGCATGACTGAACTTTCACCTTTGAATCTACAACAATCATTTAGCTCTCCCTGTGATAATCATTTTATGTATTATAAAATATCTACAACCTTGGAAAAAGAGATACCGTGAAAAATGCAGGCATTAAAAAAAAATCTCTAACCACTTCATTTAGAAGGAGCACACAGGAAAAATATTTTTAAATACATAATAAAATCCTAAAAGTTGCATCAACATGATCGCTATTTTTATGTCCACCTGACTATTATCCACCTTCCAGAGGAAAACCCTTCCTTGCACGCTGAAGAGCTACTTGTCATGTTCAGATGTAGGACTCGTAAGAAATAAACCTTAAAGGATAAAACATTTGATGATGGCTAAGGAGCAGAACTTCCCAACCTCCCACCACCCCACTCAGGTCCAGAGAGGAGCACACAGCACGGCAAAGCTCAGCACTCGTAAAAGACACTTCGCGCAGTTCTGCTCTGTGCACCAGTCCCACATACGTGTCACCTGTATATTGCATCTCCTGTGATTCTCACCACAATTCTGTACTAAAACTGGAATTTCCATAAGTTGCTAATGCCTCAAAGTATTCTTTTTTTTCCCCTTTCCTAGCTTTTCACATGGTGTCTAAAATCACATATAACCACTCCATTGTTTTTCAATGCAAATTTCCCGAAATATACTAAACTTGCTTGTTTCTTTTTCTTGTATTTTATCTTTTGCAAATCACCTGTATGGTCATCTGTTATCATTTTTGCCAGACACTTTCACGCGAACCGGCAAGGTCACTGCAAAACCTGTATTGATTCTCTTCCTAAATATCCAACTGTACAAATACGTATTTTACCAACCATTCTGAAGTCGTCCCTGAGAGCTAATGTAAACACGATCCAATACAGCTGCAAAAGCTTTTGGAACATGGAGTCATAAATGGACTTCTACAGATTCCTGTTGGAAAAAACATGGCTGATTAACCCTTTTTTTTTTTTCTGAGTGAAGAAGTCAATTTTGCGACGAAGCAGCTGTGGCTATGAACTGGGCACAGCACACTCCCACACCCGGGGTAACAGACTGGCCACCCGGGAGAGTGGTCACTGCAGCCCGAGCAGCGGTATGACATTTATCTTACAAGAGTGTTCAAATACACTATATTTTGCTTGGTTGATTGATTTTAGCATTCAAACAGACCTTCCACTATTTCAACCCAGAGATATTCAATATCCTTACTCTGAAATATATCAAATGTAAATTTTCCAAACTTATCACACAAAACTAGAATCTTTTAGCAATCAAGATAAATTTCTGTAATCTCCCCTGCGTTGACAGGGAGCCCAGCGGGGCTCATAGCCCGGCCTAATATCTCTTATATTCACCACAGAGTTTAAATGCCAGGCCTGGCGCTCACCAGAAGAACGCCCTGCTAGGGCACGAATTTCATGATTTCATGTTGTTAAATGATTTTTTTTTTTTTTTGTTTGTTTCCAAGAATGACAGAGTCCTTTTTGAAGCTGAAGAAAGACCGGCTTTCTCCCTGAGACCACCAGCAACAGAGATTCTAAGGTAAAAACAGATTTTCTTTTTTTTTTTTAGCTTGGTCACCATCTAGGTACTGCAACGTTTAAATCAGGATTACAAGAAAAACAAACAAACAAACAGACAGTGTGGCTGGCTAGAAAGAGTGATTCAATGTGGGACTGTGCTTCAGACATACATTTATCAGAAACCAACTTTGAATCATTGTACCAGATGCAGTCCCAGGGAAAAATGTATGCAGGCAACAGGGAGTTAAGTAAATAAATTTTTTCTTTTCTTTGTCGATGTGTTTAGTTCTCTTCCTGCCAAGACTCATTTCACTCTGCTATCTTGTGAGAGACACATATGGTGCAGTGAAATTGCCATCCAAGAAAGCATGTCCCAGCCTGTTGAGACATCATCAAATAAGATTAAAGCAAAGTAAAAATAAAAAGATAGAACGATTTTTTTTCTTTTTCTTGTACAGAGAACATCTGATGAAAGTCACTGAGGTACTTGAATGCTTCTAAAGGTTTTGCAACCATTTCTTTACTTTGCCTGGTTAAGAAAAAGGCAGAAATAACAAGCCAATATCTCCTTTTTCTTCTTCAAGTTAGTGAAAAAATGTGTTTCATAATAAACCTGATGTATATGAATAAAATACAATACTGCCTTCTGTGCTTCTGTGGAAACAGCACTTAAACGCACAAAAATAACCTCTGACTTTCTGTTCTGGTTGCCTCTTCACCAGTGCCTTTGGGGCCGGGACAAAACAATTAGTCTACTAATGTAGCCCACAAAAAGGTACAAGTTACCTCCTAAACAGCGCGTTCAGGTACCTGTCTGGCTAACAACAGCTACACCCAAAATTAAAATTCATCACCTGAGAAATACTGAAGTCCAAGCTGCAGAATTTAAATTAGCGCGAAACTGTTGCCCGTTTTTACGGGCGAAGGCCTCGGGATGCTGGTTAAGATGAAGACAACCTTACACATTCTTTCCCTACAAGGTCTTTTCAGCATCTACATTTTAAATACAAGGACTGGGTAAAGAAATCCCAGCTGATAGCCACTTGCTCTTGCACATGGTACTTAAAGCAAGAGGTAAGACCAGAGTGGAACTACGGGGACGGTTTATGCTGTTATACTAACAGGAATCGCTGAGAAGCAACTTGCCAGCTACTCTTTACTGCTTTGAAATCAGGCTCTAGAAATATTTCAGAATTATTGTACACCTCCCACCAGGAAAGCACCAGCGAATACAACACATACAGTATGTTCTATACTTTAAGTGGATAAACAGAAGTCTGTTCAAGGCCAAAAAGAAATCACAAGGGGTAAGAGGAAGCCAAAATCAAATTAGCATTGTTGATCATGGTAGAAGATGAGGGGGAGCTCCTTAAACACATGAAATGATCTGCAAAATGGGGTTCAACTTCAGAAACAGTAATATACGTTGTGTATTTCTTTGCTAACCTCTCCAGTTAGACTGCGTTTCGAGATCTTGTTTCCAATGCATAGCCTTAACTGGACTGCGGGAAAGCAACAATGCATCAGTAGCAGAGATTATCCCTGGCCTTAATAAGCTGTTGTTGGCTTTCATAACAACTGCAGCCTAGGACGAGTCACACCGAGCTCAAAGACAATCTTACCAATAGCCTGGAGCAAGGATTATAGAAACAAGAATCCAAGGGGGGGTGGGAGGGAGCAAAAATCCCAAGAAACAGGGGCTAATGTAAAATCGTTTACATATTAACCTTCTTCCCTTCTGACAGTGGTCAAGTTCTGATTCAAAATACAAATTATCTCCAATTACTTCAAAAGAGGCAGTCACAGAGCTGTCACTTAACCTTCACCATCTGTTTGGCTCAAAAGAAAGCTGTACAGCCTGCCACTTTGACCTCATCTTTCTCTTTCGGCACTGGACAGACACCAAAAGAAGAGAAGATGGCTTATTGTTCTCCAGAGAAAACCTCGGCCCTTGGGGAGCTGGGGTCTGAGGGTGCTGGGAGGGGAGGGCAGAGCTTCAGGAGGTGACTTAATTTAACTCTTTGGGCGGAGGGGGGATTTGTTTTGCGAGGAGGAGTTTGCAAACCTTCCTCACTCCTTCTGCCAGCTGTCTCCAGAGATGAGGTTTGTTTAAAAGTGGAGCCTCTGCAAAAGCAGTCGCTGGCTCAACAACAGGAGTGGGTGAAAAAGCAAAAGCCGATTCACAGTGGATTCTGGCTCAGAGATTTTTGTACATTTTTCCATCTAGTAGCCAGATGTACATAAAAAAACATCAGCTATTTGAGATGTCAAAGGGAAAATAAATCCCTTTAATGAAATGAAATAGCTTTCCAGAAAAGATATTAGCACAAAACGGGGGGGGGGGGAGGCTGTTAAAAACAAGCGCAAACAAACAAACCAACTAACCAAAAACCCAAACACCAGAACACAAAAAGTGCACACTCTGGTAAAGCACAGCTTAAAGTTATAAATATTACCTCATTGTAAGATAAATCAGAGTTTACCGCTACTTTCAGTGGTACAGATTAGACTAAAGCTTCTCCCAAACTGCTCATTAACCATTGCATATTCCAGTCCTTCCCGTGGCTCCAGGGGAAGGCAGGGAGTTTATGGTTCAAACTTGCCCTCGAGACGTGGCAGCAGTGAAGGACCGAGTACAAATCCCCCCTCAGCCACCAGCAGAGGACAAGCAGGGTGTCGGGGAATCAGGGCTCAGAAGCGCAACCTACAAGCACAGAGGTGTTGGGAATAAAAAAAAAACTGTTCAAGAAAAGAGATTCCAGAGGGGCTGGAGGGCACAGTAATAGGGTGCAAATTTTTGAATGCCTCGTGGTTTATGGGCAGTTTCTAATACTTCTGCCGAGAAACATTACAGCATTTCCATTGGCTCTGATCTTTATTTTTAGTTTTACTACCCACTGCATAACAGGTTCCTTCAAGAGAGAAAGAAAGAAAGCAGATCCCTCTGTAAACAGGAGCAACTTCAACTCCTGAATGTTTCACATAGGATGGTTTAGCATGAGGATAATTTCATATGTGAAAGCAGCTTCAAAACCAAACATCTCTGTAGCCGTGCGCGCTACATGACACTTTTGGCATCATTTGGCATGGGCAGGCAAACCCCTTTTCTTGTCACACAGTATTTAATCCAAGAAATGCATACCACAATGCACATAGCCAGATGACAAGAGCTGCAAACTTTACATTTCCATAGCAGATGGAAACAAGTCAATTAAATACATAGAGCTCCAGTACTGCTAATAGCAGCATATAGTACTGAGCATTTTGCTTGGTGGGAGAAAGGAAAGCCCGCTGCAAAAGGTGCTGGATCAAATAATGATCTCAAGCAAATAGCCCTTTACTTCCTAGAATCCAAATTCCTTTGCTACCTTTTTTAAAAATGCAAACAGAATATTGAACTCAATTTGCAGTTCAGAGGGGGCAAAAAACCTCCCTGCGCTCCTGCGCTGGAATAGCCTGACAACAGCTGCAGCCACACTGAAATGTTTAATTTTACTTAAAACATTCTCTCAGGCCTATGTATTATTTGAAGTATAATGTACAGAATTATCTAATGAATTCTCAAATCAAATACTCTCCTTTTGCTGCAGGCCATTTCCCAAGAACAAACTAAAGGCACACAGTCTTCTTTCTGTGTCTGACTGTTGAATTTAAACAGATGTCCAGTGGACATCAGCTTCTTTCAGATTGCCTCTCCCATTCACTCTTCTGTATCTCCGGCCAGTGCAAACCCCCTTAAATTAAAAACAAACAGAGAATGAAGATAACAAAAAATATGGCAAGACTACCAGGCAGAAAAAGGTCTGTCGTGAATTCTGGCTGTCCCCTCGCTGCAGTAAGGGATGTGGTGACAGTGAGAGAGTCGCCTAAGAACAGCATCTGGCTCTGATTAGGTAACAAGCTGGAGCATCTGCAAACTTGTCAGTTCTCAGCCCACAACAAAGTCCAGCCAGCAGATCTGTGTTTAAAATGGGAACTAGCTGTTACATTTTATAAGACAAACATTATCTGTTCCCATTGCAGGGTGCCTTTTTATTAAAAGCCAGTTATAAGAGGAGAAATTAAATCTGCTTGTTACATTTTACTTTTCATCTCAAGGAAAAAAAAACTCTTTGGTTTTGAGTTTGTCTGTCAGAAACCTTTTTACTTGTCTTTCCTCTGCGAAAGGGTTGTAAGATAGCAGTAGTGATTTCACAGCCCACAGTAAGCAGCCACTGTGAACCTTGGGTGCTCTTAGAACATTTCTCTGCTTTTTCCTCTAAACAAGAAAAATAAAATAAAACTGCCGTGCAGTGAATCCATGAGTGGTAAGAAGTTGAACCTGCAGCCATACTCTCCTGGGAGGCAGAGCGGGGTAACACAGCACCTTGCTTGGGGGAGTCGGACACCTCCCTTCTCCGCAGTGCGTCCAGGCTGGCGGCCGACCCGACGGGTGCCGCAGCGGGGCTGCACCCGGCCAGCCGCCTGCAGCACCCGCCTGCTGCCGGGCTGCGAGTCTTCCGTTCCCCTGATGTGCTCCATCGCACAACATCTGGATTCAAATTCACTCATCTTCAAATTTTTACTTACTTACTTCGGCGGCCTATTTGACTAGGAAAGCTTCCATATTTCACTGATTTTTTCTTCCTTTTTTTTCTTGGTGTGCTGGAGTTGGTCTTTTTTCAGTGCTCTCTGTATTACTGAATGACAGCTACAGTCCTCAATGCCTCTTCTATAACCTGAAATGTATTTATACTTCTCTTTTGAAAAATGAAAAGAGAATATTCTGTGTGCCCCGTGTAAGACCAAAGTCCAACATAACTGAGGAAGAACAGAAGAATTATTAAACCTGAAAAGTTAAATTTCTGTCCAACCTTACAGTTATTTTTGAACATCTAAGGGAAACCACCTATGAGCACCTCCACAAAATATGTTCCCATAAAACTAAGCATTAGTCAAAATCAGTAGCAGAGAGTTAGATAGCATATATCCCTCAACACAATTTTGGGAACCTGTCAGAAATTCATATAATTTAAAAATTTCTCAGTCTGAGCAGTTTGCTTCTGAAAATACTTGCCTTGGTGCCCTGTCTGTCTGGGGACCAACCTACGTAAACATTACACGTGGCTTCAAGTCTGGTGGTACTTATCACAGCAAGCATAAAAGTACATAAATGGGCAGAAAAAACAAAATGACAGCCCCATCACAAAATCCGAGCAGAATGGGAAAACACTGTTTTTCCAAAACCCAGGATACTACAGGACCCCCAAATAAGAACTTTTTGGGGAAAAAAAAAATCTAGGTGTTACAAGAACTTGGGGGGGGGGGGTCAGGGTTGGCCTTTTTTTTTTTTTTTAATTGCTGCTAAAAAATCTGGTCTTTTTTTTTTTTTTTAAATGCTGCTAAGAAATCTGGCCTATTTATTAGTTGTGAAATACAAACCACGTTATCAACAATCTTAAGGAAATGGATTGATGTTAAGTGATACTTCAGAATCCGCCCCGTAGCAAAGCTACTGCACCATTACAGAAAGATAAGCGGAAAATCCTTCCTGCAAATAAAGGAGACCTCCCTGATATTCTATAAAGCATGCAGCTGATTTTTAAAAGCCACTGACATAACTTATGGGTCTGGAAAATTTCTGCTATACAGTAGCACGCAGCAACTCCTATAAAACAAGACTTATTAAAAAAGAACAATTCCTAATTAAGATAATTATCCTGAAATGTTGTTACATAAGCTGCAACTCGTACACTTTTTATTATTAATATAAATGAATCTCCAGATTGCTTGAGCCTGAACGCATGCCACGCACCGCCATGGGAAAAGCTGTTTGTCTGTTTTCCAAGATAAGCCTTTTCTAAATTTAATAAATCAAGGAGAGACGAGACCCCCTTGTGAACATCAGAGACAGAGATCCATTTCCATGCGGGTAGTATTAACTGCACGGAAAACGCTTTCTCGCAGAAATCAAGCTTTTGGGCAACTGGGAAGAAGAGCGGTGACATCCCGCCCCTTGGAGGAGGCTGCGGCGTCAGGACAGCCCGACGGGATCGTTGCGTGCAGGAGGGAGGAAGGCGACCCGCCGGAATAACGCGATGGCACCGGCAGCAGGCGCGGGGCCGGACGCTGCTCGCACGCCGCCCATCGCCGCCGCGGCCGGNACAGGGGCAGGCAGGTGGGAAAAAAGCTAAACGCCCCAAACCTACCCCCCTTTTGCAAGAGTCAGTTACTCAATAAAATCCTTTACTTGCAAAATTAGGATTATTCTTTTCTGCTGAAAAATTTTGTGACGGAAAAAGTGAATTTAGGCTTTTTTCTCACTGCCGTGTGATCACTGTTTGAAATGAAGGCGTGATGAGCACTGGAATGTACTGAAGAAAAAACGTTAGGAAATGAATCTGATGAGAGAGCGAAGGCCACACTTCAGTAGCACTGCCACTTCAGGACATTATCCTCTGTCACTTCCACCCACATCGGGGCACTTTCTTGCCATAAAGAGGCCTTTTCATTCTTCGGCAGTTGTAAGAAATCTTACGGGCTTGTATTTGTTGTCATGTTTCTCATCTCAGAGCTTTTAAACTGTTGACAATCGTCCCGTCAGCCAGTACCACGTCACACTAAGCTGTGCCCCACTGCAGACCCTCTGCTCCCCCGCGCTTCTCGCGGCGACTGCTGTGATTCTACAGGGCACCCACGGGTAAATCTTAGTTGTTTCATTTTGTTACCCGCATTGTTTCTGCTATCATGCTTCTCTATTCAAAACAAAACAGTGGCTCTCAAACGCTTAAGTTCTCTCAGTGTTACAGCTTTTTTACAAACTGCTGTGATTGCCATTATAAAACTGATAGAGCCAACATTCCCCTAAAACCATTTTAAGTCCTCAACAAAAGGCCGTGCATTTTTAAAGCAACATGGTTTGTCCATTATTATGATTTATTATTATTTGCATTACAGTAGTACCCAGAGGCCCCTGCCAGGGTTCCTTTGTGCGGGGCATTGTACAGAATACACAGCAACACACTGATCTAAAAAACTTAAATTCAGCCTAAAAGGTTCCAGACCCGTTCTCTCTAGGTATTTCCTCACTCAATGCGTTCATCATTTTTATCATTCCAAGGGGCGTTTCCCAAACTCCAGTAATTATTTTCACAGTAATACAGATTGAGAAGTTTCCCAGCGCCTCTACTCCCACTTCCAGGTACAACCCCACCATTAACACAGCAACAGGCTCGGAGGTCATCTGTGCCAAACTAACAGCATGGTTTGAAAAAGTCCTTTGGATCCAAGGACGTGCAAGGTAATTATAAACATCAAGATGATATTAACTGGACTGCACCAAACAATCAAGCAAAGACGACCATGGCTTTTATGTGATTGTCTCTGCTTTAGCTGAAAAAGAAAGCTGCTCTAAATGAGAAAAAATATTCGGAAAAACAGTAAACAAAAAAGCAATATGGCTACGGATGCACAATGTGAGTACGGAAACAAAGGGAAGGTGAAGAGATTGCATATATCACCCTTGAAAGCAAGAGTGAAAATAGCCTCTCCTATCTCTAAAAGCAGCTGGGGATGATTCGCAGTAGATTTTTCTGTAATAAAATTCCCCTACGTTTCTTTACTTGGAAAACTCAGTTTATAGGTCAGTTAACAAGTATTAAAACCACGAGAGAACATGAAACGCACCACCTTTTCCTTTTGATCCTTTTCCCTTTTGGATGAAAGTTTTGAAGTTTGGAATATAAAATCCTTGAATTTTTGTTATGTTTTATGCCTCCGCGAAGGCATTAAACCAAAAGTTTGTGGGCTGAAGAAATATCCCTTAACTAGTAGAGAATTAAAGCAAGCTGCCCTGCACCAGCACACCTGTTAGCCAGGTGTGCGGCTGCCCCAGCTCCCCAAATGGAACACCTCATTTACAAAACAAATCTGTCTAGAAAATTACCTGCCCCTCTTGATTGCGGCAAATGGTTTTCATCAGCCTGCACTGAACTGTACTCTGTTCTCCCCAAATTTACAGCATCGGGTATGAGAGTCATTGTAGGAGGGAAAGGAATAGAAGCAATGTTTAAAAGCCATTAAATAAATAGAGGGTCCCCACTGAGAATGGCCAGTGCCTTGGGTGTCCATTCGTTAAGGTAGCTTCCCGCTGAGCACACTACATAACCCACCACCAAGCACAGAATTGGCTTGGCTTAAAGGTTTTAAAGGCCCTGTTCTCTTGCAGGATGCTTCGGTTTTGAAATCTATCAAAGGAATCTCAAAACAAATTACATGGTAAATTATTATCTCTGTTCTGGCCTCCTCTCTACACCCCACTGTTCAGCATGAATGACGATGGGAGAGCCGCTTGTGAAAGCCTGCAAGATAAGCAGATTACAGAATGTCAGGTGCCTCGGGCTACTCTAAATTTCACAGCCAAACTTCGCTGGCCGAATCAGTTCATCTCACTAAGATGGGTCACAGGCTATTTCAATTAATGCACCTCTAATGACTAACATTTGTTCCTTAATGCGAAAGGAATAAATACAGAGATCCACAAAGCAGCAGTATAAAGCAAAATGCTCTCCCCTTGCTCGTCATCAGTATCACTGCATTTAGTTTCTCTAACCAACTAACAGAGCTGGGGAAAACAGGCTTGCAAGGAATATAGAATTTCTTTCAGAAAGAAACCTTTTATGTAGCTTTCCTATCATTACCAACGCATTTCTGGCAGCTTTCACTGTCCTCTAGATCCCAGTGTACTGAATAACAAGACCCGATATGAAAACAGAATGCAGAAAACAAATTAGCATTTTGAAAATAAAAAGCATGGCTTTTAATCCTATTAAGATCATGGCTGCCTTTTTTTTTTTTTTTTTAAGTTCTCTGAAAGATATACTGATGTTTCCATTAACATAAATGCTGAAATCAGCATTTCCTTTGAAAGAAGTTGTTAATATTTGGAAATGGTAGGATTTCCAATCCTAGATTTGATTGTTATTCTATGCTACCCTGCAAGTGCCAAGGTCATGGGGAGATTCACCTGCACACTGAGCTAAATGAATGCACTCGGCCACAATACATGTATAATTTAACATTCTCCTCTCAAGTACCACCATGCATTCCTAAAAATATTTTATTACAATAACAAATTGGTTTCAAAATCATGCATTATGTATTCTGAAATTAGGTCTGCCAATGAAACCTGTATATACAAACATACAAGCAACCATGCAGGACAGCATGAACACAGAAATTATAGGTTCTAGAGGAGCTGAAAGGAACAATTAATTCTTCCTCTAACTCCAAAAAGTCCCTTTTTATTACTTCAATTTGCATAGTTAAAAAGAACAATACAACCAATTGCTGTGAAATGTATTTAGAAATCAAATAGCATGCCTTTTTCTAGATGTCTTTATAGAAAGAAAATGTTTAACTGCAAAGTGCACAGTATATGAAAACATACATTCGGGAGTTCATTTCTCACGGGTAGGGTTGGGAAAAATAATACAAAGCTTCTCAAATATTTAAAAGAGTATTAGTTACATTTCAAAACTTTACCATTATAACATTTAAAATGCTTGCTTTCTTCAGATCAAGCTCCTCCAAATATTTAAGATGAATTTATCAAAAAAATTCCTGCTAAATTCGTGATAAATAAAACTAGTCCTTTGCCATTTCTTTTTCAGTTAGTCAGCCAGAGTTAAAAATTTCATAACATTGCTGAACTTCCAGTAGCAAATGCTGTAATGTTAATGCACTTTCACGATAGATGGTTGTTTCTGATTTGCAAGTTTCATTTTAAGTTAAATATACATTGATAAAGCGTCCTTTTACAGCCCAAATATTCTTTTTTCTCATGCAAAATAAGCATGTTTCTTGGTCAACTGACATTTTGTTAAAATGGACTTGAGGTACCTATTTATGAATAATTAAGATTAAAATGTTTCTGTGATTCCCTCAATGCTTTTTTATTTTAAAACATTTATATCATGTCAAAATGGACTTACTCTTCCAAAGGTAACTTTCCATTAAAATAATGGAGAAAATGACATTTCTAATTTTGATAATAGCCCTGAGTTCTTAACTAAAGTCAAAGCCTTCTGCTGCAGAAGCATGACATTTTTTAGGATTGATACCATTATGTGAATTCTTTGTAAGGGTGCTGAAATACTTGAAGTATTTAAAACATGACAAATAAGATCAACTAAATTTCCATTTTAAAACAGCAGCCCTGACTAAACCTGTATTTTGGACTGTGTATTTCACTCTGTTAAAACTATTTGCTTTTCTGTTATTTGTGGTAAGAAAAAGAGTCTGGCAGATATTACTATTAATTAGACTTCGTTCAGTTTTAAACTTTAGGAAATGTTCTCAAGAATAGCTTGCAAATGTATGTTCAAACTGAACGTTTGTTACTTCATTTTTATTCCAAGAAGCAAAAATGCAAAATATTCTAAAAGGCTGTGTTTTGCAACAGGAAAGCCAGATTACATTGAAGACTTTACATTTCTAAGATATTTTAATTCAGTAAATATTGCATAAAATTAGAACCTTTATGCTCTCCTTTTTGAATACAAGTGCAAACATTGCACTCAGAAACTGTTTCTCTGTAATTTCGTTTAGATGTTCTGATATGACTAGACATACAGCTTTTTCAGTAGCGAGATTATGAGAAATAATTATCTCTAATCTAATCAGTAGTATCTGAAAACGGTAAATGTTAGCAGCTTAATTTGTGATTTCTTAAAAAGCCTTTTGTATCACTGTTTAGACTGACACATTGAAGCTTCGCTTTTAAAGCAATAATTAAGAAATTGTTGACAGAAATTAAATGTCACTGACAATTTTAAACAATTGTAAATGTTCTTCCCCCTTTCTTTCCTGAGGTTGAGCCTGACAAAAAGGGAAATCTAAACTACCATTAGAGAGAGGAACACGAGTTTCCGGAATGTTTTTTTTTTTTTTTGCAGTAAAGAGATGTGATTCATATAAGTAATAAGCAAACCCCACGCTATGGATTTTTAATGCCCTGGCTTGTAATCCAGAGGTTAAATGATTAAACCCATTCCTGCACTTTTCAGTTTAGCTGCAGATATGTTTCCTTGAATTTAGCTGTGGGCAATTTCAAGCTGAATAGGAACTGCTCTTTTATTTGTTATTAAAGTCCGTTCCTATCTTTCAAAACTGTTTGTTACACATATCTGAACACATACATGTATTTAGAAAATATCCTGAAATAAATACATTACAAAAACTGGAAAAAAAAACACTCGGTGTTCATTTTTGTATGGCAAATTACTTAACGAAAATTATAAATGGCAATACATTAAATCATTAAATACAACCATTATCTTTCTTGTACAAATTTAAGTACAAAAGAAAACAAAAATGTTTTCCAAACGTTGCATGTAATCCTTATAAAACCAAGGAACGTCAAAGGCAGAGGCTGGGGGTGCCTGAGCTCAGGGTAGCAAGATGAACACAAGCAAATGCTTCCTGATGAGATGCAGCCAAGTGGTCAGTGACGGTGAATGCGTCTCAGCCAGAAGCAGAAGCTCCGGATTTGGAGGAGCCCTTTCAAAATGACACTTACATAAGAATATATACACATGGGAAGTTTCAAAAGCACGTAGGAGATAACAGATATATTAAAGCTTTCCTTCTTCATCGCTAATTATGCCTCACTGAAAAAGGCAGGGGTGCCTGGACGGGAATATCCTAATAGTGCACTGTTGCACTGTTCGCTGTGATGGTTTTCTTATTTTGAATTCAATAATTTACGTTAAAAGACAGCAGATACTGTAGCAGCTTGCAGACCCTCTGTACAGCTTTCTGGCTGGCAAGAAAAAGACCTGAAAGCTAAAATGGAAGAAGGTTTCTACATATTTTTCCTATTCAGGATCCTGCAACTGGCTGGTGAGCTGCACGACACTGAAAAAACATGCAGGCTCCTAACAGGATTAAAGGCAGAGGAAGAACATACAAATCAAAAGCACACCGGTGTTTTTCAGTACCGTTTTGTTTTGTTCACGAAATAACTCCGCCCGATATGATTTAATGCTGGAAACACAAAGAACGTGTGTTGAGCCCTAAGTTCAGCGAGCTGTCAGCGGGGGGAGGCAGGGTGTGGGGGCCGGCTGGGAGCCTCGGCCCCGCCACCGCCACAGGGAACGTCCCCTCTGCTGCGTGTCCTGCTGCGAAACCCGGCCGAGCGGTCTGACACGTAACATGGGAATCAGTTTTTAGTGTGACCGTTGCTTTTGGGGTTGGATACATTGTCCAGTTTCTCCTTTAAATTAGCTTTCTGTTAAATGCAGATATATTAATTAATTATTCCTTTGGGGTGCTGGAAGTAAACTGACCAATATTTTTGATTTTAATGGAAAAGTTACAAACCCCGAGAACTTCATTCTACCTTCGTTATTAGAAACTCAGTCCCATGGGACTTTTTATTGACCAGAGACTCTCCAAAATGGTTTATTTCACATCCCCGGCTTGTATGACAAAGCATTTCCTTAAGCTATCCTAAAATCCATGACTGCATTTTTCTGCTACATGATGTCACAGGGCAGAGTGAAACCTGTACTTGCTGCATTCAGGAAGCCAAATCCATTTCCCCTGCAACAAACCTACAGGAACACGTCCACAAATAAGCTGCTGAATCATTTTCAGGATGAGACTGTTCACAAAACAACATACAGCCAGCAGCACGAGCACAGCATCTTGCACAACGTACACGCTCCTTCATGAAAACACCCAAATTTGACCAAAAGGAAGATCCCCAGATGAAGATCCCCACCAAGGAGGAATACCCGCTATATAACGCAACATCCCATGTAGAAAATTTCACCTTTGACTCTGGACCATGCTCACAAGACAGTGTGGCCAACGACGCGCCTTCAGCCCGCAGAGGCCTGATCAGCGGGGTCTGCGCCGCCGTGCCGCATGGTCGGCCGTGTGTCCTGCGGTGCGCTCTGGGCACCACCAGCACGCTCCTCCTGGCCATGCCCATGGCACACAGGGAAGCCGAGGGGAAGGCCGCGCAGGCTGTGACGGTTAGGATGGTACCTTGTCTGGTAGTTTTAGGAAAACTTTTGTCGGTAGCACTTGTATCCCAAGTTGAATCCAGACTAAGAATAATTTAGATGTGGGGATTTTAAGAGTAGGTAGGAAGGTACAATTCTATCCACAAGGCTAACTACCCCAATTACATTACTAGAAATAATATTAAATAGTACTTTCATAAACAGAGCTCAAAAATAAAACAAAATTAAACAGCAAATCTGTTCATTTGATACCGATCTATTTTTGTAGCAGCATGTGAAAATAAATAAAAACTGATTTAAAGCATGTTCTCAAGAAAAAAGACACACTAAGGTAACAGTGTGACAATTTGACACCTGAAGAAGTTATAGAAAGATGGTGTCCATAAAAAGATTTCACCCTATGTTCAAAACACAATTGTTTTTAATTTCCTTGAAACTATTTCCTTGAAAAGTAAATCATACTTTTCCCTTCTCCCTTTCATTTCTGCCTTACCTTTCCCCCTCCTCTACCACTAGAAAACAATATTTTAATTAAGCTTAGCAGATCATCTGTACTTCAATTTTTATTCACAGCTGTATGATTTTTGTTAGTCTTCTTTCCACAAATGTTCTTCCAGCAAGCAAAACAGGAAAGTGAGATTTATTATTTGTTTGCAAACAATAACGAGGAAGCTCATTGTTATACAACATTTTTACACAAAGTTACACAATGACATTTAGGAAGAACTAAACCTAGAAGCAGATGGAATCCCTTCAAGTCAAACTGAAGGAGGGGCAGAAATTGTCACTCAATATGTCTTTTTTCCTCCAGATCATCTCTGGAAACTTCCTTCTCAGGATATTAGTTGAGGAAAGTTTCCTTCCCTCTTTTCATTTCAGAATCACTAGCTCTTGTGTTTGATGTGTTTTGGGTGAAATGTCAGGCAATTATGGTGATGTACTTGCTTTTATATTACCCTCTCTCTTCCCTCGATGGCTTTTAAAAACACACATACCCCTCTCTCCTCCCCTGCCCTCGTGGGAGCGGGACATCACCCCCCTGGCCCAGGTGAAGGGAGGGCAGCCCCAGCCATATCTCCTGCTCCCAAAGAGACTCTGTGGCTACAGTAAATCCAAAGTGCAGTAATTCTGAAAATGATCGCATGCATTTTAAATAGCAATTTAGAGTGATTCTGCTACACATCCCTCAGTAGGACCCACAGCAAATTACTTTCATTTTACTGTTTCTGTGTTTATTGGGGCTGATTCATTACATAGCACAGTGTCTATAGGAACCAGGCATTTGTCAGCGTAACAGGTTTACAGTAAAATTAGATTATAGTTTTATAAATCCCTAGGATAAAACCCCCATATATCCCACATGTGCAGAGAGGGACATACTGCCCACAGTGTCCTTCTTTATAAGAAATAGCTACTCTTTGGATTTCCCTCTTCTAAAACAGTACAGTTAAAGAGCTTTTTTTCTGTCAAACTATTGGCATGTGATTGCCACTACATCTTCCTTTATCCTCTTTAGTGTATTTATTCAGTCCCTTGAGGTCCTTTCCTCTTCTAAAAAGGAAGGCCTAAGAGACTTGATAGATGTTATTGCTGTTGTCCAGGAGAATCTATGGGCTAGCAGACAGATGGTCCTGCAAGTTGTGATCTCCATCATCTCTGAGTCTGGAACCCAGACACCCCATTTCCTATGGCCAAGACGCAGGACAGCATAGCTGGAGGAGAAGGAAAGCACAAATCTAGCCTGAAAAGAATATTTTTAGACTGAATGAAATACACCACCCACAAAGACAGAGAGAGCAAGACCTTGGGAAACCATGGGACTTCTTTCTTTCTCTGTTTTAAAGGAAAACACTGTTTTCTCTTGGCGTTGTTAAAAAACAATTCCCATTTAAGCAGTGACAGGCAGCACTCTGTAATCTGTACATACAATTTAATCCTTTAAAGAATCAGCAGAACCCACATCAATCAAGCCTTCATCAACTTGTAAAAACAATATTTTGATTCAATCAGATTCAAAGCCCCGAAATTCCCAACTAATTAATGCAGGGTCACTCAGAGGCTGTGAAGCAATGGCTAGCAGAGTGGTCAAATATTTACCCCTCAACATAGTAGACATTAGGACAACCAAAGGACCTGAAGAGTGGGCAAGAATAGATAATGTGACTCTGACTGTAGCAGGTTTCATTCACTAGAAGTATTTGGATAAAGAATTATTACAAAGGAGAGGGAAAAAGCAACTGAAGCCTCTGCCGTAAGCAGCATTCTCACATGCCGCTCAAGGGCTGTTAAATGGTCAGTGACCCAGGCAACATCCTTCTCATTTTTTGGTTTTTAACATGCATGTCTCCAGACAGTTGAGTTGTTTTGGTTATAGTCCTTCCTTATAACGTTCACAATAAATTACATTATAAGAATGTAGACAGCAAAAAATTACTGAAGAGTCCAAACCACTAAGACCATCCTGGCCTGCTTTATATTCCTAGAAATGAGTCTTGAATTCAGCTTTTTCCTTTAAATATTCTTAAAATATAAGCCCAGCACTCAGTATAGTCTGTGCACGGAGGAAATTTTCACAGTGTGCAGGGCGTGCCTGTGTGTGCTGCAGACACGCATCTGCTGAGCCTGATGTCTCGAGGTGATTCTTTGGAGTTCATTTGATGCAGCTTTAAATGCTGCCTTACAAAAAAATATTTTTTGTATATTCCATTCCAAAGCTAAAAGCTCATTGATTCTTTTAAAATGCACTCATTAACAGTCTCAACTTGTTGATGCATAATATATATAATCATATATATACGCATACATGAGGCCTATATGCAGCTGAGTGCATTCTTTGACCTCATGTGATATGTGTAAAGACACACAATATACACCTTCTCTGTGTGCGTGCGACAGAAGTGGAAAGACTGTATGTCAGAGAAAAATAAGAATACAGCTGGAGTGCTGGTCTCCCTGACGTCTGAGCACTGAAAAACGAGATCTTTCTTGAGAGAGAGATTTTTACATTTCTTGGCAGAGGGGGATTCTGGAAGTGCTGCACCCACTCACCCCCATTTCTCCTTTGCTAATGGCAGGTCCCTTGAAAACGCTTTCTGTCCTAGACCATACCATATCTTTCCGGGACACAGCCACTGCAACAGAGACTCCAAAACACACAAGGCAATGACTTGCTGCAGAAAAACAATGGAGTGGTTGTCACCTTTCCCTTCAAGGTTCCTTTTGTGTTATTGTGCTTTTTTCATATTTGTGTATTTTGCATTTTCAGTGTAGAGCTGCACAAGGGACAGAAATAGAATATATGTTGCTCTATGTTGCTATGACTTTCGCTTCTGTGTTCAAGTTCATCATACTGCAATATGTACTCTGGATAGATTGACTTTAGATTAATGATTATGCAATTAATATGTGCTCTTCCTTCCACAAGAAAGTTTTTGAAAAGTTTAAGAGCAACCATTTCATAATTCACAATTTTTACATTGCCTGTGTTTTGAGACAGCTTGAGGAGAAATTATACACCCAGAGCAATTTTTAAAAAGCCGTTTTTTAGAACCCATGCTGATGGTATTTCACTGGAAAAACCGTCAGTGCCTGGTTACACCAAAATGTATTTTAGAAGGATGCCTTCTCCCAGATTACTATAATAGCAGTAGTAGTAGTAATGATAATAGTGATAATGAAAAAAGAGATCCAGATAATGCTCCCTGAAAAAAATCTATTTCAAGAAATCATCACTAATCTTTTCCCAATCTTACTCTCATCTGCATAGGAAATACCGGACAAATAACCCAGGGTTGAAGGAGTCGTTATCTATTTCCAGATGCGTCTTACAATGGAGAGACAAAAATTATCACACCAACTTAAGATGTTAGGCATTAAAACCTGGATTAAAGCACCTCCTCTTTAACTTACATTATTACTACTATTCAACATCATAAAACAATATATGAAATCCTATTTGCTTTCCCGGGCTATTGTGATTTCCTTGTACTTTTGCACTTCACAAACCACCAGGAAAGAAGTTGGCTTGGTCAATTTTGAGACAGTTTCCCATTCTAACTCCAAGTGCTAGTACAGTCCTGAAGTGTGGGGGATCCTAAAATTATTCAAACCTTATAAAAATTGTGACCACATATGTCATTTTTGAACTGGGTTGACCTTTTCAGTAGACAGGTCATTCTGACACATAAAAGGAAAAAGAAACAGAGCCACCTACGCCATACTAGGAACTGGGGCTGCGTGTGCTATGTTGGGATTGCTAAAAGAACATATAAATGAACTCATCACTACAAAACTGCATGATTTCCAGTTTCCCTCTATACTCCACCTGGAAAAAATGAAAACTGTTCAAGTTACTACAGACTGAGAAATTCTGGGATAGAAGCAGTATCCCTTTTATTTCTTAAGAAAGAACAAATACACTGTGGAATAGTTCGTATTCCCAGCAGTTGCACTGACTGATATTTTCAGGCTGAAGGGTCACTCTGCAGACCCTAAGGCAGGGTACAGCTTTGATTCCCTGTCCTGCTTTACAGGTTATGTGGCTGACGCCGCAACTCAAAATTCAGTTGTTGATAAGCAAGCATGAGATGAATGTTCTTTCCATACATACACCTTTATAATTTACATTCTACAGGTTTCCATTCAAGTCAGGCATTTGAATAGCAAAATTACAAAATATTTTCAAAATTTCTGTGCCATTAAGGAAAGGTAAGAAACTAACCAAAACCATCTGAAAAATTTCCATACAACAGTGGAGACCTTTTTTTCTTCTCCTTTAATTTGCCAAATTGCAGCTGGTAAAGGAAAAAGCACGGGTCAACATTATAAACTGCATTCCCATATTACTGACTCATTTTTATTTGGACAAAGAACAGATAAACATACTGATGCATAGAAAACCTGACATAGGGACAGAAAAATAAATTATTTAATCTACTGGTATCCACAACATGCACCCATCTATAAAACTGTTGAGGTCACTGGAAAAGCTCTGGACACAATGCATTACCATGGCAAGGGTTACTTTGAAACAGCTTATAAAATGTCTGGAATATTGAATATATTTTTCTTTTATCATTCTTCTCTTTGGATTTCACTTACATTCCCCTTTTGCTATCAGACTGAGGGTGATAAATTGAAGACGAAAAAGTGCACATTTCTCCATGTCTTTTAAAAAGCACTTGAATAAATACTATCCATGCAGTCAAGTGTGTCCTGCATTTGAATAGGTGCAAAGCAGTAGGGATATCACCAGAAAGAAACATCTGCCCTGCACCTCTTAACACCAATGCAGTCAATATATTAAACAACGATTTATATTAGCAAATTTTCATGTTGAAATTAATGGCTCTTTTTGAAAGCGTTACTGTTTCGGTTTCACCTTAGATATTAATCTAGCATCTAATCCATAATTGGTTGTAAATATGCACATTTGGGGAAATATTCTTATATACATCCAAACATCTTTCTTTCCCTTGGTAGCATTCCTTCAGTAATTCTGCGAACGAACCTGAACTGCTCCATGAGGTAGTGCAGTGGGATGAAGCTATTTTTAAGCTTTAAAATAAAACGGAAAGACAAACTTTTAACAGTAAATCATGGATAAATGTACTAAGTACCCTGGATATTAACAGAAATATTACCTCACAAACAGAAGTTCTATCTAACACTTTTGCCACTAGTATTTCAACATAGTAAGTAACAGAAATTAAGGAAGCCTGAAAACCTCTGCTGGTAAAATATATTCCCAGGAGGAAAAGCTCTTTACACCAAATTTCAATGTAAAGTATGCCCCTAATATCAAATTGTCCCCATTTTTTCTTTCTCACAGCTTCTCCAGAAGAACAGGATGACGGATGCGGTGCCAGAAAAATCGCTCATCATGATGTGTCTGGACTGTATCAGCTCCTGGTCTTTCCTGCACCATTGTACAGCAGTCTGTGTCCCATCTCAGCCACCAAAACTGTCAACTAGCTTTGGATCTCTCCAGTTACTCTGTTTTCTCCCCCTGGATCCTGCAAGTCACCAAATGTGTCACCCCGCCTTGCATTTGGACACAAAGATATTACACTAGACACCCTGCCCCTCTTCCCCTAGTCAGAAGACGTGTCGCCTTGCACTTGTACCTACGGTCAGTATTTCTATCACCTTGCCTTGTGCCACTGCTACCAGAGTTGTCACCTGCCCTCTAAGCTTGTCCTTGTACATCTCCACAGAGCTTATGTCTCTGCTCATTGCATCTCTCACTTCATCCTGCCTCTACAATCAGCATTTCACTTCATCTTTACTCCCAGTGACATCCATCATGGGTTTAGCATCAGAAATTCTACTGGAAATTAATTTTTGTCCGTCTAAAAGAACTGGGCTTTTTTTCTTTCCCCCGCCAGAATTAAAGAGCTTAAAGAGAACAGCAAGATAGGTGCATGCCAAGACCAAGTAACTGTCATTGCTATACGGGCTAGCTCATTTTTCTCTTTATGATCCTTGCTATATATCTAAAACTAGACTGTAAGCTCTCTGAAGTAGGGCTTGGCTTTTCTATATGCTCCAGTAAAACAAATTACATAATAAAAATAACTGATGTTTGAAATGTAATTGGTCACTAGAATTTGCAAATCAGTAAGATAAAACTAGAACAGCCCTGTAAATCAGTAGGTGATGAATTGTCCCAGAGTAAAATAAGCTGAGCAGTCCCTGTCAGTATGTCACACAGAACGTATATTTACAGTTCAGAGGCACTCTGCCTTCTTAGTACAATTTGCAGATTTCTGATTCTAATCTCCAAAAGCAAAAGACTCCACATAGAACAACAGATAGATTATCAGCACAGGGTGTCTAGGAAGTGCACACACCCCTGCTTGGAGGTTAACATTTGATTTCTCTATTGTATGGTCATCTTTGACTGAAAGAATCGATATACAAAATTAATTCCTAGTTCACAAGATTACCTTTTCAGTTGCAGCTACAAAAAATAATTTGTTGTTCAAAGCAAATAAGAAACAAGCTAAACACAATTGCAATGACTAAAATTTGAAAACAAAATCAAATAACGTCAGTAAAATAATCCTTGAAAAAATAAGAATAAAAAAACCCCAACGTCATGCAAAAATTAACCTTTATTCTACTCTAATAAATCCTTCATTAAATCTAAGGTTTAAAGGTTTCATAGTATACTGGCTGTCTGTGACACTTCTGGTCACAAGATGCTGACGATTCCATAACCTCAAGAACTGTATTGAAACGGCTGTTAGGCCTTTAGGATGTAAACCGGTCCATAGAGATACACCATCCTTTTTTTGTGTCCCTTCCATCCAAGAGCAGTCAGGTTTTACAACCAGAATGCAGTGCTAAATATAGGGATATGAAGAGAGCGTGGCCTAACGCATAACCACCTCTTTCACACCCGTTAGTTAAGACTCCCTTCAGTGGTCTCTTAATATGGTCCCTTTGATGGCCTTTTTTGTGGTCAAAAATTTTTTTCAATATTGAGAAGTAATTTTAATAATGTTTTTAATTAAACAGATGGTGATAGTGCTTATAGTGGTCTGTGAAAAACACCAAAGGACAACCGTGGTACAGAGCATCCAAAACCCCTGTCCCACAACACATAGGGGCAGCAGCACAGGCAGGGAATGACATCTCTACCAGGTAAGACAAACGTGTAACTCAGCAGAGCAACCATCTGCCACAGCCATTAAGAAGGCCTGTGCTCATCAGATTAAGAAATCAAAATAATCAAGCTATTTCTACCTGTATTTTGGAGACTCACTAAGAAGTTACAAATTCCATTCGGTTTTGAGAATGGGAGCCAGGAGACACCACCTGACAGGCTGGTTAGCTCTCTGGCTACAGCTACATCCTTCTACAGCTGGATGACAAACTTCTTCCTGTGCCTTGATTCTCCAATAAATAAACTTGGATTCCGTAATACTCAACTCCCCCTGCAAAGCACTCTAAGACCTAGACATGAAGATTATTACAAAAAATTATATTAGACATTAGTTAAAAGCAGTTTAAAATCTTGCTTCCAGGTGTTCTCTTTTCCTCATTTTTTTTCGTGGTATTGGGAAAATTACTTAACCTATTTCTTGCTGCCTGCTGCGTCTATTCTTAGTAATGATGATAAAAGTTCATATCTAAATTTAAACATTTGTGAAGAATTTTCACAACTTCCTTGTAAAATGCTTTAAAGAGGTCAAAGGGTCACTACTTTCAGTGATCATTTGGAGTGGCTTTTTAATTTCTGACACATTTGATTTTTATTCTTGGCCTACTGGAACAAGTGATTTTGTTGTGTCTGGCCAGAGTTAGCTCAGTGGAACTTCATGGCATTGCCTGGGATTCTCTTTGTAGGACAGCAAATGGTGGTGTCACAGGTCAAGACTCTTCAACATGTCGATGCTGCTTAAATTCAGAGATGATTATTTTAAGATTTAATTAACACAAGGGCAGTTTTATCATGGAATCCAACTTTGCTGTCTTGGACACAGAGGTATCAAAACCATCTGTGCAGTAATTACAGTAGTATCAAAAACATTCGCTGTCTTAATGTACAATATACAGAAAAATGGTGTTCTGGATTTGCGACTGAAGTTCTTCCTTTGAATGCGTTATTTTGGATATCTCCAGCATACACCAATATATGCATTGTTCTTGCACTCTGAGAGGCTTCAAAGTGTTTGGTCACCCTTTACATTTGTCAGAGTGGGTTCTCCTTCAGCTTCTCTTTCCTGCTTTTCAATATAGGCTTTGAACAAACTTACACAGAACTGTTCTCAGGCCATTTTCTAGAGAGATCAAAGCCCTTTACACTGATTATTCTTGCACAAATTAAAAGTAACCAACCAATGCAACCAAACCATCCTTTGTTCTCATTCAACAAAAACACACCCCTCCCCTCCTTTGTTCTTTATGGATAGAAATGAGCAGAAAGTATTTTATTTTGCTATAGAAATGTCTATCAACCTACAGTGAGGAAGGCAAAAGGACAAATCACTTATATCAACTTCTATCCAACCTCAAGGCCATCAGAACCTTGAAAGCAGCATGGAAACTAGATGCAGACTTGCTCTGACTCTCAGCCTGCAGGCATGCGGCCAGCACATGGCCCATCCCAGCCTGCAGATTTTTCCAGAACTTTAAGCAATATAGGTTACTCTGTGCTGCTACTGCTCTCTATAAACACAGACATAAAGCATACTGCAGTGAAGGAATCAACACTTCGCTCTGCTTTCAGCAGTGTTAATGTGCAGCCCATGGTCTTCCGTGGAGCTAAAAAGAAACTATTCTCTCGTTGCATCTCATCCATTAGTACAAAGTGAGTGAGAAATCTATAAAGGGCGAATTAAGACAAAAATTGTTCAATAAAACATCTTCAATAGTCAAGAATTATATCTCGGCATTTTATACCAGTCTTAGGAGGTACAGATTCATATAGCGGGAAGAGGCAGAAATGGAGGAAGGATGCAACACTAAGGCGGCTTTAGCCACCAGAGCACTGTGAATGGCATCGTGTGGTTCTCATCATGCCGGAGTACTGCCTTCCCTACCTTCTGCTCAGGTTTGCTGCCAGCCGTACTTACTGTATCTTAAACAGCTCTTGTTCTATGATTTTTTTCACGTATCTATGTCTATATCTGAAATGGAGAAACGTAAGTATTTTCTCCAGTAAGCTGTCAACCCAACTACCATACAAAGACCCAGACCTCTAATCCTATCTACATTACTGTCTACTGTGCAAAGAAAAGCGAGCCCGTTTCTGAGATGCTTATTTACCTAATAGACTATAAAAGGTATCGAGGGAGTCATTCCATTCAATTGGGTCAATCTTACGTATGTAAATATGTATTTAAATTTGGTAAATATGTACAGTATTTAGAGCATGTGGAGAATGATTCTTCTGTGGAATGGGGCACTTCTTTCAAAAAGGTTTACACTGCTCCAGGTAAATTAAACTCCTTTACACACCAATAATGAAAGCTGAAATCTGCTGGAAAAGAGATGCCCTCTTTTGTTAACTGATGTGAGTAAACATTGCTGAGCTTTGCAGCATTCTAATTGCAGTTATTAATTAAACGTATTTCAATAAGTTTAACTTAGTGGATTTGATATAATATCTAATTTTAAGGGTAGAAATAAACAGTCAGTTCCACATGGGAAATGATTAATTCATGAAAACAATTTCATTATTTAAGGACTGTATATATATGTTTGCCTACATGCATGAACCCCAACTATGGAAAAAAGTATTATGTACACGTGCATGCGTTTCTCTTCTCTGCCCTTAAAATGCAAAAATTTCCTAAAAATAAAATTCTTGGTAACAGTTTTCTGTTCATCCACTAGAAAAACCAAAATCTTGGTTCCTTCATCCTTCTAGCTGGAATACCTCATTGGAGAATAAATCTGTTGATACTAAATTACTATTCCCACTGCTCTAAACCGCTGAATTTATTGGTCAACTAAGCTAAGCATACCTTTGTTAAAGAAATAGTTTTATTAAAGAGTTCTCCAAGTAAAAACAGACTGCTTGATACATACTTGTTACAACTCTTAACAGAACAGTTCTGAAATAAATATATTGTTGAGGTACTTATGTCAGTACTCATTTTTGTAGGAGAAGCTCTTCCACCATCCAATGGCTTATTAAGGAATAATGGAGGGTGGAGGGACACACACAGGAAATCAGCATATTTCAAGGCTTAGAGTGAAGAGATTTTCAGCCATGGCGAAAGCTCTGGAGGCTTCATTTAACAGAAAATTCCTCTCTAGTCCAAGTTCACACCTCGCATGGTCAGTATCAAAGTGCTATGCAATGAGAAACCCATTAGACTACACTTATTTATATTACACCCTAAACAGCAAGTCTAAATAATTTAGGATTTCTGCAGCTTAAAGGGGGGGGGGAAAACCAGTTACCATTTTTAAAGTCTGAAAGTGTACTGTTGGGCCTCCTAGGGATATCAGCGTCCCTTGGATGAACGACACAGTATGCATAAGAAAATACAAGAGCTTTCAATCACCCTAATACTTGAATTTACTTCAGGGGGAGGCAAGCAAGGGAGCGAGGGAAAACAGTTTGGCTCTTGACTCAACTTTCCTTAGTAGAAATACAAAGAAGATAAAAGTTAAAACTGAGGCTTGGACACACATCAGTGAGAACCAGAAAGTCAAGAACTTGGACTGGTGCTCCGTGCCCTGCAGTCCCTGTGCAGGCACAGTGTAGTGCACGGGAGGGCAGGAGCCGCTTGCCTGGGCGGAGGCTGACGGTGCTCAAAACAGGGGCTCCTGCAGCCGGGCAGTCCCACTGCTCAAAGCGGCCACCCCGAATTGTGCCTTACCCCGGCTGGAACAAAGCTTCTGCATGCTCTTTATGACATTGTTTATGCCATTTATTTCATCAGATTTATGAACATGTAAATGTCATTTCATAATTTCCCATTCTAAAAAGAGAAGGCAGTATGCCAGAAATGTCTACCCTTTTTGGAATTTCCAGACACACAGTATTTTTACATATATGTATACTATATATACACAGTGTGTATATATACATCGTCATGTGTTGATAAAAGGAAGTATTTAAAAACATGTAAAAATCGAACGGTATGTTTACATTTTATTAAAGGTAAGCAGTGCTGATACATTTCTAAATGTAGTAATTGAAATATCTTAATTTCTGTCTTCAAATAGGCTTGTGAAAACTAAGTAACAGTATAACCTGGATTTCCATATGCCTGAACCAAACAACTATATTCCTGTTAATATTCAAGTAACTTACAGCTGATGTAAGGAAACATTGGGAAGGTTAGATAGTCCATACGAATTACAGAATTGACCTAACAACTGAAATTATCCAAAAGTGTGAATAATTTTCTTATCATTACCTTTTTTTTCCTTCAGTATAACAATGCATAACATACTGATCATAGCAAAACCTGGAAAGGGTTGCAGAACTTTTTTCTAGGTTCTTGTGCTAATTGTGACTTCCTGCTAAGCAAACTGAGAAACAGCTCAGGAAAAACCCATTCTCTATCTGATGTCTACTGTTGTGGATTCGAAAAGTTCAGATGACACAGGGAGAAGCGGCTGAACATTTCTATAACACATATTGGGTCTTTTTCCCTCTGAGGTGATTATTCTTGATAAGTGAGGTTCTGCAAGAACCAACGTACTGGACTACATTTGGGTCAAGGTCCAGCTCTCATAAGTGGACCCCATGTTTACTCAGCTTGTGTAAGCAATGCTGCTTATTCATTTCATAGGAGTGTGCTATGTCAGTGTGGAGAGAATGTGGGTCGCCTAATATTAGTATCATAATAAAATCAGCTTTTGCAATCAGTCCCGACACTTTCAGCTGACTGCTGTTTTCCATTAAATTCTTCTCTTAGATCAAGTTATACAATGAAATTCAGCTTTCTGCTGCCTCCATTTCCAACAGATTATAATGAACAACATCTTACGTTTGCATAATACCTTTAGTACTGTGTCAGAAAAGAATAAAGTACTCTTTCTAACAAAAGCCTGGTTAGAGTAGAAGACAGAGAAATCAAGTAAAAAAAAAATCTTATGAACTAGTATTGAATTTCAACATTCTACTTGCTTATCATAGAGTATAAATAATTCACACTTGAAAATCTTATTTTCAGAAATGTTTACTGACACAGCAAAAATCCGTGTGAGAGGTTACTGACATGGCATGTAAATGCACACCTAAAAAGACTAGAGTGATCACCAAAAGGATGAGAAAAATTTAATCTAAGAATAATATTAGCTAAGAAAATACATTGTCCTGAATAAACTATCTGGCAATTAACAACTCAGCTACTGGAGTCTCCTTCATTCAGATCTGTCCCATGGTAGACTTCTGTAGTAGACTTCTATTTCCACTCTTTTATCTAGTTTATATTTTGATTTGAAAGACAGGAAGAGAAAATGACTAGGAAAAACCTACCAGGATAGGGAAACAAATTTTTTTTCAGGTCTTTTTACTTTATTATATTGAAATGAGCTTTGTTGTTTTGAAAAAGTTAAATAATCCAACATACTGGGGGAGCACTGAATAGAGCAGGCAGAGGCAGGGCCGTTGGCGCTGGGTGCCAGGAACAATGCTCCGGCAGGGAGGACCAGGAGGGCAGCTGGGGCTGGGAACAGCAGAAGCTGCTGCAGTAGGGTCTGCACACAAAGGTGTGAGGCCCACAGCTGGAAATGCTAACACCAGCAGCAGCAATGTGTATTTGTCACTTGCATCAACCAGCTCATCCTTTCATGAAACAAAAAAATCCCCAGTTAAAGACCTAAAGAGATTAATTTCTGTAACTTTTCTGGGGTAAAAGAAACCTAACAACAAGAAAAAAAAAAAACAAACATGTTAAATCCGTTCTGTTTATTTTTGCATGCTGAAATGGCTGTTTTAGTGCACAAATGTTAAAAACTACCCCTCTGAAATGGAGTGGCATTATCTCAGAGGTCTCTCTCAACTATACACCTGAAAAGGGGACTTTTGCTGGAATACTCAGCCAAAATGGAAAAGACGAGAAATCAGAGGACAAGAGGAGGCTGCGATGGTGTGGGGTGGTGTTGGGTGGGGTGTTAAGTTGTGGTAGAAAACCACAGACAATCAGAAAGTCCAAAAGACTGTACCTACAGGGCTGCCCAAGAACCAAGAGACAGTCGAGCCACAGCCGAACCAGCGCCCCAGCAGCCCTGGGGAGACATCCCCGGGCTCTCCTTCCTGCATTCCACTCACTGCAGCCACTTACGTATTTTTAGTAACCATTACACCTTTTAAAGTGAAAAAAGCATGGAGTGAAAAGGTTTGTTACTTAATAGAGAACCGGTTCAGAGAAAGGCATAAAAGCTACACAAAATTTTAAATGCAATTATCTTACATTAGAATATTTGGCTTGAAAGATCTGGAGGGTATTGTTTTTGATAAGACAGAGCCACTTGACAAGGCCTGTCACCACTCCAGGTCTCTCTGTTGTCAACTAAAGATGAAAGGACATCACAAAGAATTAACTTCAGCTTTTAAACATTTTGAAAATGTCAAAGAGGTCATAGCTGATCTATTTCCTTATACAGCATATTCACTTGATGAAATTTGTGGTAACAATGTGTTTTTACTTTTCATTCAAATTGGTCTAAAATCCTGGTAATTGATCACAGACTAATGAGAGCTGACACAGGACCGGTGCGATTGGCTGAGCTTTGTATCAATCACAGCTGCTGCCGGTCCACGCTGTGCATATTAGACTTTCTAATGGCACTAATTGGTGACTACAGAAAAAACCTGCTAAATCTCCTAGTGTAGTTTCCAGAACCATTTATTTGGTTTCCAGTTACACTAAAGCCAATTTAAGCCCTTTTATAACTAACACCTTCCTACATATAGGACCTATTGTTCATGCCTTCTCACAAGCCGTCTAAATAGTCCTTAAAATATTCAGTGAGATGACTCTAAATTAAAAATGGGTCCAATCTGTGAAACAGCAGAAGTAAAAGTAGAAGCTAAATATTTGTATTGACCTTTTAGAAGCATTAGCCAAGTCAGTAAAATATCTTAAAGGCATCTTATTATGCATATAGAGGCTAAATTTTTAAATCTCATTTAAAATAACATGTGACCACATTTGCTAGAAAGGGATTTTATATTTCCAGAACATATTAGCATCTCTAAATATGAAAGTTATCAGTTAAAACAAGTTGAAATGCTGTTGTATCATGCTAATTCTTCCCCCGCCCCCCCATATGATTTGGAGAGAAAGGTCAAGTCTGCTGTCACTTCCCTCTAACTGATGCTCAGAGACCGTGTGCACTGAGCATGATACATTTAAAAGAAACCAAGCAATCGGCCATTTTCTGCATCAACTGTATTAATCATAAACCCTCCATCTTGAGCTAAAACAAGAGATTAGGTGCACAGGAATAAAGGCAGAAAGTTTTCTTTCTGCTCGAAACTGAAGAATCCTTTTCCATTTTGGACACGTTCCGTACACTGTGCAAAAGGGTAATAATATTAACTGTAATTTGTAAGATAGACTGCCAAGGAAACGGGTATTTAGCTACAGATAAAACTGTACAACTGAAACCTGTGTTCATGATAAACAACAGGATGATATATATAGAAAAAGCAGGTGCCGTGAACACCAATGTAAAGATACGGAACCGGGAATGCTGCTGCACACCTCATTTTTTCCTACATACTTGCACATTTTTTCTACACACACGCATACATATGTGAGAACACATGTTTATATAAATCTCTTGTTAACCACAACATGACTTATGTATACATACGTTCTAAACAGACACAGACGTGTGTGTTTATACAGAGAGAGAATACCTCAGATGAGAACATACGGGATGGGAAGTGGCACTAAGCAATCTGAAATATTTTGCATTTCAAGCCATAATAATAAAAAGGACAAGACAGAGGGACAGAGATAAAGTTTAGAATAAGCAAGCGCTAAGGTTTAGAACAAAGAGACCTAATTATGCTGTTTGTTCTCCAACCTGAGATAAAAATAATCCTTAACATATTAACAGGACCGTTCAGCAATACTTCATATATTCCACTAAGCAATTTGTTTTTCCTTAGTGAAAATAGCTTAGGAGAAACAACTATCACCCATGTTTCCCTCATACATTTAAAATGGAGTCTACATGCAAGAAAAAATATTTTAATCAAGCTGCAGTCTGCATTTGCAATTATATGATAGAAAAGAAATAATTTACTGTACAATTACTTAAATATATTTCTTTTAAATATTTGGCAAACTGAGGAAGGTCACATCTGTGCAGTCATGGCTCGCTAAATCTTTATTCAGCTACCTATCGTCAGAAGGTAAGACAACAGCAGTACTGGCTGTAGGTTTTCTGAATGAGAAAAAGAACAATTCCCAGCAACATCTACAGATGTAACCCAAGGTGATTGTTCTAACGTCTTTCCATTCAAAACTCTCTCGCTTGTATTTTCAAATGTTTCACTTATTTCAGCCACTGTTATGCCACAGGTAAATTTGATCCCAATTCAATTAGTCATTGGTATCAGTAGCACTTAAGCATATAATTACACACAAGTATCATCTCAGTGCTTTGCCAAACACAGACATCTGAAGCACACGTTTTATCACTTTGGTCACCCTGTTAACCAACAAGTTCCTTATACAAATTACAAAGTAATCTATCTAACTGCATTTTCATAACCTATTTGTGAGGTACACATTCCCCATTCTCACCCTTATTTAATTGATATGTAAATGCAGATCTGAGAAGTAATGCAATCAAGTCCACAAGGAGGGACTGGTGGAGCAGCAGACGGGTGAGGTGTGGTATAAGGTTGTCAATGCACCAAAATCAGATTGTGCCAATACACTGACCCCCATCAACAACAGCCTATCCACAATAAGAAGAGAAACACATAAATTAAGTATCTATCTTAAAGATGCTGATATGTATTTTACTGAAAGTTAACATGCAAAAACCTTAACGTGCCAAATTACGCTTACTGGGAGCTTAGATCAATGGGCAACGCAACAATCCTTTCCCCCTCAAATGGATTAGTGCTCTAATATATAAAACACAAGGTAGAGAGGCTGCCCACCTTTCTCTCTCTCAGCAGGTTTTGTAATAAGCAAAGGAAAACTATAACCATTGGTGCTTTGTGAGTTGTTGCCTACCTAGAGCTTACTTGGACTGTGAAGTTATTCCGCATGGGCACGTAGAAAGGAGATTTTATGAAAAGAAGAGAAACCAGGAGCCATTTTCCTAGACAGTCTCATTGAGGAGTGAGGAATTCATCACAAATTTTATCAGAAATGTTTTTGAGTGATCCTTCCAAAATTCCTACTAGGCTCTTCAAAAAAAAAAGGGCAAAGCTCTTTTAAAACTCAATGCATATGGTAAAAGCCAAGCCTCTGCAAGAAGCAGCAAGGTCCCTCTAACTTTATCACTTTCTTTTTAGGCCAAAAGATATCGCACTGACATTGCAAGCATTTTGGCATTGCAATTTCCAAGAAAGGAGGAAGAAAGCCCTTGAAGAATATAATTTCCTCATCAAATTATATTTAATGGCAATAATACGCATTTTCTATTTTCTGTCCTAGGATATAAAGTCAGGCAAAATAATGTAAAGGCATTTCACATACCGCAGGTGAACTCTGAAGTCCCTATTTTCTAATTAAGAGGGTTTGAGGTTAATCAGTTTAAAATTGCATTGATTTATATAATCATTTTGATTCAGTGAGGGAATAAATTGAAACGAATTATGAGGTGCATCTTAAGTATATTTTCTATTTTGCTGCTTATTCAAGATTTGGATATAAGGAAAAGTAATGCTCATCCAGTAGAATTCTCATGGTTCCATGGCACTCCCAGTGCCAAACAGGCAAAGCAGAGTATCTGAAAGAATACTTTCAGCAAGGAAAGGTATGCAAGAAAAATTTAGATTACCAACAATTAGTAAATAGATACTGAAAAATATTAAGAATTTGTAAAATTCATGTTAGTGTGTTGCTTAATCCTGTTGTATTCAGTATTGGAACAGAATAGCTCTAATACTGAAGCAACAACGAATGAATTGCTCCCTAAAGGAATTATGGCACTGTTGCTTGTCCTTAGCTCTTCTCACATTTGCTCTTCTTTACTTACATCTCATCAAAACAAAAACTGAGATCCAGGGCCATTTTGCAGTTGTTCGTGAATGCACACACACAAAAAAATGATTAAATTACAAGGTCCTTAGAGCAGACAATTTGTGCTTTTAGAATATATAGGCACGCATGCAAAAACTTAGCAAAAAGTACAGCAGGAATCCAGTCGCTGACTGTAAACCTTGGTTTGGGGGCTATCAATAGACTCAAAACCAGCAGCAAAATACCAGTGGGGTTATCTAGCCACTTAAGCGTAAAGCAGAGATTCTGGTTCTAATGATGTTTCTACCATCATCTTCCTTCCACAATCTTGATATTCAGAGATCCTACCTTTCTATTTTTAGAGCACAAGTTATCTTGAAGTAACCGAAGTCCATTTAAAAGCTGATTTTCATCAACTGCTTTGCTAAATTGAGAGGAATTTGATTAAAGCATTCTAATCTGCTCTACGTTAGCAACCTTCATAATCGATTTTCACCTCCTCAAGTTTTCTGGATGTACCAACTCCCAGGAATTTGATGCCCCAACACTAGAAATCCCAACTACTGGAAGCCTGACACAAAATTTATTACTGTCAACATGATCCTTTCTTGTTTACAATGTATAACACCCAAAGGGCTATAACAGAATCTGGTCCACAAGGCAGTGAATGATACACAAATAAATAAAGCCACAGGGCAGATTATTGGCTACTATACAGCACTATTGCTTCACTGGCTTCAATAGAGTTGTTTGTACCAGTTTACTTGCAAAGAATCTCTCCCAGAAAAATAATATTATAATGATTGTGCTCATGCAGCTCTTTCCATGTGAATTCTCACATACGTTTCCAGGCATTCATTAATTACAGCTTCTAAAACTTTGAATTAGTGATGTGGAGTGGCGACATCCCCTTGTGTCCAATAAAACACAGAAACCTCCGATACCAGCGATCAGTATTTCAGAGAACAAAATACTGTACTATTCTATAGCCAATATTATTTGCTGAAGCACCGAAGTATTCCCCAGAAATCTTTGACCAGCACTGAACTAGCAGAATCTCGCTTATTTTCAAGATCTGAGCAGATTACAACATAGGGCAGTACGCTGCTGCTAGTACATCAATCACGCCAGGACATTAAAGCACCGGGAGTCCCTTCCTTAAAATGAACCCTGCATTCCTGTACGCAACAGGAGGAACTCAGACTGCAAAGGCTTCGTTTTCAAAAAGCAGAATATTTTTTGTGGACTTAAACAAATATTACCGCAGCATAGTGAATCCAGAAACAGTCATTTATTTGGAATTATCACTAATTGCATTTGAAGTAAGAGACTTTAAAGATTAAAAAAAGGCAGGCAAGTAAACCTCACTCCCAGACATGCTGTGATTGCTCTAAAAGGCCCATTTTTTTTTCCATATGCCTCATATTTGTATTTCCTTATGCAATTGTAGTAGATGTTTAAAGGCCTGTGGTTGACTTTAGCTTTCAGTCTGACTTTTTTTTTTTTTCCATCTGCTTTTATTTTGGCTCAGACTGGAAAGGATTCTTGAATAGACACAAAGACAAGTAAAATCTGGTAATTTCCCAAACCCAAGGTCTACAGGACAATGGATGTTTAAGTCCCTCTTCTTGGTTATCAGCTCCTGGTGAACACCTTTCTGTTGACAAACCACTATCTCCTTTGAGCATACTGTGCTTATAACTGGGTTTTCTCTCTAAAAAAAGAGAGAGTAGACATTAAAATGACTTGTCGGAAAAGCATATTATATTTTTAAAGTGCAACATATTTTTTTCCCTAATTCAAAACAGCGAATGTGAAACTTAAAGACTCTTCCTAGTGCATGTTAGTGACAGGCAAAGCTCCCAGAGGGGTGACTGCCTTCAAAGACAGGTAAATGAGGGCCCATATAAAACAGCCAAGTATTGATGTTGTAGTAAAATTCAAGAAAAACACATTGGCAGACAAGTAAATTTGTCACTAATAATTTAATGTAATTTCCCTAAAATGGAGGTAATAGGTACTCAGGGAATACACCTCCAGGGTTTACATCAAATGTGCATGTGGAAAATTGTGAAATAATATTTTTTTTAAATGTAGATGCTTTGGCTGACATGTTAGTTTATGATGAAAATCGCTCTCCTGAAATGATAAAGGGGAGGGGAAAAATATAAGCTTCCAAACATACATAACTTGTATCTTCTAAAACCATCCCCAAAATGACAACTCAGATACGGAGACTGCTGAACGCCGAGATCATTTGTTTGTGTTTTAGCTTCCCCTTTAAAATGATGGACTGCAATTACCAAATAGTAATGAACCAATCATGTTGCAAACGCTATTTCCTATGTCATTCTGAGTTATAGAATCTAATATCAAGCTCATTTAAAATATTCCAAAATTGCATATTTTTCTCTGCCGTGAAGTGACAGCTCAAATTGTGTTTAGTTGCAACCATATGACCATGAGCAAATCAAGTATAAAAATTTCATTTTCTCTAAGTGTTAATGCAATATTTTTAGCTTAACTCCTACAATGGTTCACTTTGCACCACACAGGATGGTGCTGGATGCTGCTAAAGTACCATTATCAATTATAATGTGGTTTCTATAAATTTTAAACAATACTTGTACATGACTCGTGTAGGTAAGATTCAGAGAAAGAAAATAAAAACAGAAAAAATCCCCTCTACTTCTTCAAATAGATAGGGCTACTTTCAGCTATAAATTGAAATTTCATTGTGCAGGCTTAACATGATAAAGGCCTGCATTTTTTTTTCCAGGGCAGTAAGAAAATAGGGAAGGAAAAAACGAAAGAAGAAAAGAAAACATAAAAAAGGAAAAATGCAGCTGCCACGAGCTCTGATACTGAACAGAGGGGGAAAGGGTATCCAGAAGAAGTATGAATTTCTATGAAAACCAAAACTATAGAGTCCCCATTATATTATATAAAATTGATCAAGATAAACAGTCCACAATAGAGAATATGTTATCTGCAAATACAACAGTCTGAGATCACACTTGCCGGTGCACATACCTTTCACCACTACTGGGGGAAAACCTGATCCAATTTTGCAGCCGGGCACAGTAAGACATCTCTGGCTATAAACGCATCTCAGGTTTTCTTACAAACTTGCTGTTTCTTAACACCAAGGTATCATACATTCATGCTCTCCACTCCTATTTTCACGTCGTCGTTGCACAAGCGTAGATATTCTGAGATGTTACTCTCAGTATGTATTCATGGCAGAAACAATTACTCATGAAACCTCACTTGTATAAGTCGATCCATATATAGAACATTATGCTAAGAAAAGACTGCAAAAGACTACACTGATAATTGCCAAAACCTCAGCATTGTTGGGACCTAATCCTATAAACTGGGACACATGCATCTCCCGCTGAATAAAGTACTTGGATGCTCACTGGAGAAATTCAGCAACTGGTTGGAAAAGGACTTGTTATGTACACTGCACGCCTGGCAATTTTTAACCTCTAAGGAGTACAAAAATGCAATGGGCTTAGAGTTACAAAGTCACCTCTCACTTCTTTGTAGTGAAGTTTCTCTGCAATCTTCCCAAAGGTTTTAAAGAAAGGCTGACTTAAAAAACCTACCTACGTTTTCTCCTCTTTGCATGGTGAGGCCTGAGCAGTTTGTCACAATCTGCTTAGGAATTTTGCATTGCACAGGCTGTGTTGGGGAAAGCATGCTGCCAGTAATTAAAAATAATACTATCCTCTGAAATTGACTCAATATTTTATTACTCTATAAATTATTGGCATGATTCACATTCATCGAAAGACCACACTTCTGAGTAAAAGCGGGGGAGAGGGCACAGCATTACATATTGACTTGGTAACGTCCACAGATTCAGGGAAGAGGAAGACCGTGTCACTCTTAACATTCAAACATGATCTCTATCCAGCTTTTTTCAAAAGCAGATCACTAAATGCTTCACAAAGGACATCAGTATACAAGGTGGTAAAATTATATGTCTGAGGTAGCACGGCTGGCCAACAGCAGAGTCAGAACTTGTATCCCCTCAGTCTACACCCAATGCTCTCTACAAGTACATGCATCATCTATTATTTTAGTAAACAGTGAAGAAGTTTAAATGTTCGCTTTAGTGTTTTTTCTTAGTTGGATCTTCGCAAACCTTTTTTTTTTTTTTTTGCTGTTGTCAGTTAACTTATTTCCTTGTTCTGGATCTCAACAATTGGGCTGCATATGGAATTAATATCTAAAGTTTCATACAAACTATTCTAATGGAAGTTAAAATAATAAATGGATATTTAACTTCTGAACTTAGGGTTTGATATAAAATGAAAGAATACCAATTATGTCCCCACCTACTTGGTAATGTTTGGATCTTATTTGTCTTCTTCCAAAACATAGATTGATTTGAAACTTTTCCTAACTAAACAGAACGGTATTTGATCCTAAATTTTTGGCAAACACAGAAAAAAGCAATAGAAAAGATACAGAAGGGCATGCCTTAGTGTTTGAAGGGAAAGACAAATTAGGCTGTGAATTGCTTAGACTGTTGTTTTTTTCCCGGTGGGATTACTATAAAATAACTGAAGAGGGGTTCAAGTTCTGGAGTAAAATCTGTGAACAAAAGCTGAAAGACCAGATTTATTGCCATAGAAAGTTATTAAAAAAAAAGGGGGGGGGGGGGCAAAAAAAACCAATCACCCCCCAAACCCCCAAACCGGCTTTTTCTCAACATTAAAGAGAATACAAAAAAGGTCACAGTTATCCCTCACAAGAGCCGTTTCTAGTCAGTAAAAATACCATTAGAATGAATAGCAAAGGCTGTTGCTGTCATTACCAAATATATACAGACATGTAGTTGTTACCTATATTTTACAGATAGCATACATACCACAAAAGAAAAATCTATCATGAAAAATCAATATATATTTAAATCTTTCTGTCCCATTTTCTGTCACTGACTATATAATGTTAGTTGTGTTTCTCTGTACATTTGTTTGTAAGTATACAACATACTCAGACACCTATACAAACACAAAACACCCACAAATAAGTAAACATCCAGGAAAATATCTTTTCTTTTCTCCTTTCCTGTGTACCTTTGTACTGTTAAAACAACCACCAGGACATAGAAAGATATTACCAGCACCTTTGGTCAGAGCAGGTAAGCTAGATACCCAGATTCAAGAATTTTTCTTCTTATATGAGAAAACGTCTCTTTAAAATTGCATTACTGGCATTTATGATTCATTCTACAAATAGTGAGACTTCCACGTATAAATGTGAAATTCATTTAAGATATTTTGAGTTTAATAAGAATAAAGGCACCCCATTTTTCAAAGCAATAAAGAAAGATGCACCTGCCACAAGCCTGACCACTGAACAGACTGGGAAGATACTAACTCAGTAAAGGTAAAAATCAGAAAAAAATATGAATAGATATAAAAAAAAAGATAGCTCATCTATCACTTCTTACTGAAAGATGCACATAATAAGATGAATTTAAAACAATAAAAAAAAAACTGTCATTTTTTCTCCTCCAGACTGGGAGAATCTGTGAAACAATAATAGAGAGATTTTGTAGACTATAATAGGCAACAAGATGGGCAGCTGAAGTGTAAATTATCCCTACCAAGGCTATGTTGGCCAACAACCTTTATCTAGTCAGAAAGTGAAATGTAAGTGTTTTTTAAGCTTTTAGAACATATTTTAATTATATTTTTTGCATCAACAGATCAGTTAGTCTTAAATCTGAGCTGTACTCTTGTGCTTTTCACCTGCTAATTTTCTCTGTTACTCCAGTCTCTCTTTTTAGAAACTACCTTGAGCATATCTCTGGCACTAACATCCTTCCTAGCACTTGGAATCTCTCTTCTGCCATTCCCCCTGTACCGTTAGGGCCAGGCAAGCACTGTAAAAGTCAGAATAAGTCAGGTCCATTCTTCCAGGAGACTGAAAGGGAATCACATCATGATGGTACAACTCCTTAACTACTAAAAGGCAAAGCTATCAAGATAAAAGAAATTATAAGCTATAATTCTAAGTAATTCCTTTGCAAATGATGAGCATTTTACTAATAATACTTTAGAATCTAAATTTTGCCACTTACTCAACAAAACATTGAGGTAATTTAGGTTAATATGAACCTTTGCAGAATATTTAATTTCTGCCTCTGGCTATTCTCTAGTTTTCTATAATATATTGTGTATGAATCCTTTCCAGAAATGAAAATTGTATAATGGCAGCATTGTGATACAAACTTACAACAGCCAGGAAATTGAAAGTTCAGGCTGAGGCTTCATCCTTCATTTACACCACCGTTGAGAAGGGGAAAGCCGAGACATCGAGTTATGGACAGTGAAGGGCTTAACTTTTAATTTCCTGGATGTTATCATTTTAAACAGGAGCCTTGCTGTTATTTAAATCTATCTGGGAGAGGCACAAGGAAGGTAAGAAAAAGGGAAATAATATTATTTCTTTGAGCAACAGAAGCTGAATGGTATGTCACTTGCTCCAAAAGAAACAAGAAAAAATCCCCAAACAACACAACAAAGCACAAAACAAGCAGAGCACCCAAGGTGCACTAGTTCTCTAGACTTTTGCTGGATATGTCAGATGATGTCAAACAGCAACTGCAGCCAGTCAGAAATGAAGCTATGCACCACGTTACTCATACACGGACATTCACGACTTTAATACTCGGACCCTGGTCTTCATGTAGTCAAGAGCCTGCTAAAAACGGAACCGAGAAGCAGCAGTTATTTGTCCCGGAGGACAAGTACAAACGCAGCATTCTGGTAATCTGGTGTGCACTCTCATGCCAGCTCTGACAAGAGACGTGTTGCTGGTCTCCCAGCTCAGGTGGTTTTCCTCATGATCTAAATTGAACGCTTTCATTCCAGTAGCATGTCAGACTGCAACGTGAAAACCCACAACTGGATTTTGTCACCAGATGTAAATTGTTCCTCATCTTGGTAGAGGTTTTGCAAAGAGATGCGGAAAAATTCACAAACAATATTGCACTATCATCAAGCAAGTTCTCTACCATATAATTTTGAAGCTGAAGGGTAATGACCAGTGTGAGCAGGACAGATTCTGGAGATTGCGTAACCACTGCTATTCTGTTGCTGTGCATCAGTGCTGTGATCCTGTATCAGGTGTCTGAGGACTCAATGCACAAACCCCTGAGCCCAAGTCACACAGCCACCAGTCACGACCACCCACAACCATTCTACGGCTTTTAAGTGTGCCAGCACTTACAAAATTTTGTAAGCCATCAATCAGCATTTTAAAATCATTCTTGTTCTGGTTGGCATACCACACAATGCACAGAAATAATACACTGAACCTAAAGTTTCTGTATATCTTTTAGATTGCCATAATGTTTTAGCCATAATATCCCTACTATACTGAATATGGTATCTGGATTTTCAAATCCTGTTCAGACAGGTGATAGCCCGTGATTCTGGAATCAGCCCATTGAACATCTCCATTTCAAATTCTTAAGCAACGCAGAAGCTGTGATAACGTTACAAATAACAACTGGACCTTCATAACGCTAAAGTCTTGCCATAACCCAGTAGATTCTCATGCCCTCATAAAAATAGATACAGAAATATCGCTGTCTGCTTTGTATTTCATCCTCAGCTAAGGCACTCTGTGGTTTAGGAAGGTTATACACAAAAAACAGTCACCTGATGCCCAGCAACTTACAGTGTTATGGTCTGGAACAGAGCTAAAAGCACTCACATGAAAATGCAATTAATAGAAGTTATATTTTAAAACTTTGAACAGTTGTTATTGACCGAGTATTTCAATACCTAGGTCTTACACAAGAATAAATGCTACCCGTTTTCACACAAAACCGTTATGAAAATTGATTCTGGAAAAAAAAAAGGATTTTAAAGGGAAAATTTTGGATTTTATTAATTTATTTTAAAAGTTAAATAACGCAAGTAGAAAAAAGGAGAAGAAAGCCCTAACAAAATGAGAAGAAAGCCCTAACAGTTTTTCACGGGCTTCATAGTAACTGCAGCAGATGAAATGGGACTTCAGAAGTGCCAGCACAGGGAGAATGGTTCAGGCATGCCTCTGATTTATTTCCCTCTTCTGCACAAAAGTGCTGACATACATCTTGAAGCGCATTTTGACATATGAATGTATACTAGACCATTTACTCCATAGGCAATTGTACAATTTCCACTGGAAGACAATTCTCGGGTCTTGTTGAAAGAATACTTTTAGTAATGGATGACACCTGAATAATTAATTATTCCTCACCATTCTACCAGTCTCAGATCCAGGAGTTAGTTTCTGTTCCCCTCTGAACACTGCCTGGTATTTTTCAGAGCACATCTTAGTTATAAAGTTGAATTTCTGGGTCCTAAAGCTTAAAATTCATCTTTCAAAGGGCAAGAACATTTCATGTCCTAAATCATGGGAACGTGGAACACCCTGTAGTTTCTACATTGAATCAGCTTTTAGAAATGTCACTGCTTTGTGGTTTGAATGCTGAAGCGACCCGAGATTCATCAAGGCTGAAGGTTGCTTATATGAACTTGTCAATAAGGCTCCAATTCATACTTAATTTCTAATATACTAATCAATAAGATAATAAACTATTTCATCAATAATGTAATTGACACCTAAGCTTTTATCTAGATGTTTGTGGATCCTAAATAGGCATCACCTATGAAGAAGTCTCAGAAATTCATGGTTTTACATATGTCATTGCTAATTTAAGTGGGACCAATTAGGCCATCAGTTAAAACACTATCAGCATGGTGGGCTGCTTAATTAACGAAGATACCTTTTTGAAGCATCTTCCCACTGCTCAGATTTCAAGGTGAGAAATCTAATCTTCTTCACACTGGTGACATAAAAAGTAGTTACTTAGTGAAGCAGTATTAAACCCTGTAAAATGATGTACAAATATATCAGTGAAGAAGATTGTCAAACCCTAAAAACAATGACTGTAAACAGCAAGAGAATCCTATTGAATGGTCTCATGGAAACACAACATTGCATCGCTTCATAGCAGAGACACTCCAACCACTTCATCCAACGCGCAACTGTTTACATTGAGATCTCACTCCTAAAACTTATACTTGCCAGCAGCACAATGGTGAGAAAACTGTGTTGCTGACAGGTATCTAAGTGTCAGGTTGTTAGCACAACGTGTCCAATAAAATGGACAGTGAGGATACCATAATCTTGTGGCAATATAAGTTCTTCAGTGTGGCTCTAATCTTGCCGTACTACATTAGCCAAATGAATTTATCAGGAAGTTTTGTATCAAGACAATTTAGCAAAGAAATTGTCATCCCAGTTTGCCACGTGGTCCTTGATATTGTATTTCAGTATTTATTTATAATCAGCAATGGCCTTATATAAAGATTGACTGTGGAAAAAAAACACAGTGTATTATGTAAGTTCTGTTACAGTATAAGTAGGTACTCTGGTTACACTATCATGTTTTTATCATTACTGAAAAAATTTCACAAGCAGATATAGGAAAAATGTGTGTCCTTCCTTGCCTTGCCTGTACGGAGAAGAGACAGGGACAGAAAGAATGAGAAAAGATAACAGGCAGATAGGTAGCAGCATTTGACATATACGCCGAGAGCACTGATCACTTTAGGACTACAGCGAGTTAAAAATCTATTAGCATCCACATTGTAAACCAAAGCTAGGTGCAGTTATAACATAACATGCTTACAGAAAACCCTTTCATCATGCTCTGCAAGAGCAACCTCCCAAAATACGAATTGCTGAAGACTGTATTCCATCCACCTATGAACAACTGACTACAGACAAGATATTTAAAATTTTCCTGTGGAGTTAGAACAATAACTCATTGAAACACATAAGGCCATTTACCTCTAATTCTGATGGTTAGGGCATTTCTCTAATGATAACTCTAAATCTCTTCTGGGTGAGGGAAAACAAAACCAAGCGAGCATACACATACACACACACAAAACCACTGAAAAACAACCAACCAACAAAACCAGGTCTGCAGCCTTCTCGGAAAATGTTTTAAACTCTAGGCTGCCTTTAATAGTTCAGCACTGATGTTTTGAAGTAGAGGGCCAAGCACCCATGTGCAGAGATGTGAGCAGGGTTACATTTTATTTGGTGTCACTTGGCCTGTAGATACAGGTAAATACCTATGGCCAGGATTTCAGACATACCCTTTACTTCACAGCATGCTGGCAGTGGTAAATCACATTATAAGATACCCATCTCTCCTCCCAACTGTGTAGGGAACAGAGATGCTCTGCTTAGGTACATGGAATCAAATCTGGCTGCTTGATACATAGCATAATGATGCCTAAGCCATTCTGTAGATAAATTTAAAAATCCCATGCTAACACACTCTTCCTGAATACAGAAAAAATTTATTCCTTTTCATCTACAAGGCAGTAGGTTCTATCAAAACCTTCTATGCCCACTTTCCAAACTACCCTGGTGCTGCTAGGTCTTCAGCAGAGAGAATTGTTAATCCTTGGTGAAAAAATAACTGAAGTACCCTTTGTTGAAAGTGACACCTATGAGGAAAATGTAGAAAGGAAAGAAAGAGGGACCAAGGGCAGATGCCAAAGGTGGGGTGATGGAAGAGTCAGTGAGAACGGACCAGCAGCTTATTCCAGTTGTTGCATTGCACCAGTTAATGAGCAGAAGACAGATATATATATATATATGGTCCTTAAAGTTGTATTCTCACAGATGTGTGTGATTTGATCTAACTACTGATCCGGATGATTGCCCTTTCAGCTTCCGCTGGCTAGTTCCACAAGGTATAAGGCTAAAAGACATTAGGTATCCATCACACATTTTCCTCCGTCTTAATGCATTGGTGCATAATCCTGAGCCATACTGCCTTTATTCATTCACAGGTCTTGGCTATCCTTCTCAACACAAACTACTTCCTTTCTCTTACTAGACCTGGCACTGATTCCTGTTGTCCTCAGTATGCATGATATTTTTGGCATGTTGGGTTCTGACATGAAATCATGGAAGCTTTCCTACTGACAGACTCAGGGCAGCTGTTCCACAAGCACTGAGACCCACCAGTGCTGCTACCGACACCCAGCTATTACTGGTGCTCCACATGCTTTCAGAAAGCTGACATTAAGTAACAGTTTCATCGATGTGCTATTATGATCTAAATCAATTAGAAACAGAAGAACGATTTCTGACTGACCAAGATGACAAATATGGGAATAAGGAGGCAGGAGCTTATTTCAAATGAAGAATGTCTATTAGTGCGCCAGCAGAAGGCAGTCCCCCCCCCCCCGCAACACATGATTATTTCTACCAAGGTAATTATAACTGGCATTTCAAGTAGCATAGTCATATTTAGTTTCTGGCTTTGCTCTAAGGAACATACTGTAAAAAGTAAGTGACTTCTACATTCAGCCAGAGGGCAAAGACAAACCATAGAGTGTGTTTGGAAAACCTCAATATCTGGTTATAGCAATAACCTAATAAAGAGGGAATTTTAACTGACTGATTTCCTTCTGTCATTCCAAACACCAACAGAAGAGAGATGTCATCAAACCTTTTTTAGTCCTTTAACATCAAAGTGATTAACTTAACAGATCAATTTACAATGGGGTTGCTAAAGCGAGAAGGTCTGTGTCCTAGGACGTTCAGTGGAAAAGGGAGGAAGAACATAGGAGACGGGCTTTGTAAGTCTCCATTAATGACTTCTGAAACTGGGAAATGACAACCCTGTCCCGATAATCTGGAACATTTTGAGGCAAATCTTGTAAACAAACAGGCTGCAGCATTCAGTAGCAGCCTGGGATAATTACATGTAAATGGAAAAAACAGTAGAAAAAACAGAGCCAACCCTGTTTCAGCTACATAGTGCAAGACCAGTGACAAGTGTCTTTCAAATGACAAAGCTAAAAAGCAGTGGGCTACACCAGACTGCTTAGAGCTTGCACATCGAACACTCACCTACAGAATTCTTTTTTTTTAAATACCATATAAAATGATTTTTAAACACCCCGATCCATAGAAATTATATCAAAATAACCTGTGCAATTTTTGCTTTCAATTCACTAATCTTTTCTCCAAGAAACTTTGAGTACTTTTCCCAGTTATGGAGCAGCTTGTCTCTAAAAGGAATAATTGTTTCCGACATAATAGAAAAGCAGCTAACTGCCAGTATTTTCCTGCTTAACTTCACCAAAGTTTCTTTCGACAGAAGTTATATAAACTGAGATAAGATCTTCAGAAATAATTGTTAGTAGAATGAGACACACTATGTATTGGTGGAAGAGAAGCAGCAACATTATGAGAGGGACTAAGCACGTAAACTTTTCTGACATTCCTTTGTCTTGAAACCATGAGACAGGGACAGGTGAACAGTTTTATTGCTCCTAAATGTTGCATCTACATAGTTTTTTTCATCCTTTTGCCTGTAGACCCAAAAGGGAGTATGGATTATTGCCAGTAAGAGTATGAAAAGCAGTTTAGGAAAAAAGCAAGCTTCTTGTCAGTGGTCTGAGATTTGCAAAGCTGGGGTTCAGACCTCCATTATAAACTTTTAGAGAATTCACCAACTCAGAAAAAAATTCTAACAATAAGCAAAACTGCTTGTCTAGCTCTAGCTCTTGCTATTGCACTGCATTATCTCCTATGCTGTAATTTTAGCAGCCTCTTAACATTTTAGCGATACAATGCCCAGGTAAAATAGCACTACATTTGGTAGAAGAGGCTATCAACTCCACAGTCTGAATGACATCTTAGAAGAATCCTGAAGTACGTAGACATGGGGGAGGTTTCTCCTATCAGGCACAGAACAATCACATCAGTGCTTTTTTTTTTTTTTTTTTAATAAGTCATCCTGCATATTTTTCAGCACCAATTTTACAATAAGCAACTATATATTATTTGTGAAGAGATATACTGTGCACTGATTAGGAAACACAAATACCACCCTGATGTTATTTACACTTTTTTTTTCCTTTTTTAATTTTTTTTTTATTTTGGGGCTTTCTATCTGCACTAACCCAGAGCTTCACCAGCAGAGTTTTCTGTATTTACTGCTTTCATTTTAAAAGACAGAAGAAATTAAAGACTGCTAGCTTCTATGAAAAGAGTCAACTATTATAATATTGTCTTCCACATGATTTTGGACAAAGAAACTCATGTAATAATCTCTGCATCAAGCCCATATTTCTACTTTGGCTATTACAGTTATAGGGGAAAAAGCCTTAAAAATATCCAGACTCGAAATTCAAGGCATTCAGTGACAGGGAATCCACAATAACTCTAGCTACGCTGTTTTAACAGATGACTGACTACACATGCTGCCAAAAACATACATCTTGTATTTATTTATATTGCACACAGATAAGGCTCTTTCTCTTTTCCTACTTTCCTATTTTCCTGGATGTTAGCCTTTTTACATTATATAACCATGGATTACATTTGCTCCCTCGGCTAAATCATAAGACTGGATTCTCCTATTCAACTATTAATCTGCCCTAATCACTTTTTCAGATGCTTTTTTTGATGTTTCCTGGCTGTAGTCCTACATCTCACAATCACAACTTGTTTTTTCTTTTATTTATTTTAATGAAGGCATGACTTCACATTATCCAATATTAAAATGTACATTAATGATAAAAGACGACCTTAAAAATTATTTGGGTTTGTCAGTAAAATGGACCTGCACCCATCATTACTTATGAAATATGATTTTTTTTTTATCTGCAAATTTGCAGAACTGTTTCATACCTTTATGATTAATGTGTTAACCCTTACCTGATTCAAATTAGACATGAATGTGAGTTATGTTTCTTTTTTTTCTAGCTATATGTATTTTCTATATCATCTGTGAATTTTAGAAAGAAAGAATTAGTTCCAAAATTAAAATTAAGAATTTAGTATATTAAGGAAAGTAATCCAAACTGGGGAATGATGAAATAAAGAAAAGATCACAAGATAAAATTTTGATCCTATCAAAATCAATGGCAAAACTTCTATTCACTCCATTAAGGTCACAGTATCACCCCAGAATTCATTCACTCCATTTCTTTCAATTTTATGACAATGTCACTGGCAAAGCCTAAAGGACAGTGCTCCTGACCCTGCTAACTCACTGCTCATTCTGATCAGGACCAGCCACTGTATATTGTGGAGGCAGAAAGGCAGAACCGTCACTCTAAGGCTTCCCTAAAATCTGCTCAGATGGTACCATGAATGTTAAAGTGATTTTCAATTCTTTAAGTATTTCCATTTTTACACCCATATCAACCAAATAAATTATTTCTCACTCAAGACTCTGTACAAGCCAAGTCTCAGCTGTCAAAGTTCAGATCTTTCTGCCTGCATATATATGTTAATGAAAAAAATCCCTCCCCATGTTCATTTTTGGATGAAAGTTTTGCTCCAACATGAAAGGACTATTCTTGTGCACCCAATAAGGGTACATTGCATCCTCAGAGAAAAATGCTAGAACAATGAGCATAAAATATTTCTGATATACTATGAATCTGCAAAAATAGGATCACAAAGGAAATTCTTTTGCAACTGTAAATTAACAGATACCAGCTTTTTTTTCCCTACAAAAGAACAATGTTAATTTTCTCAGATTATCTGGTGCAAAATAATACGTTTTTATGAAATAATATAAATTCTCAGAATTATTCTTGTGTACTTGTTTGCACTACAGAAAATATAAGAATATGCATGTTCTCCGTATTGGTCACCAACACATTCTCAAGAGACCTAACCAGTTTTCCCACAAATGATAAATATAGATGATTTTTTATAGGACTCTATATATGTATGTATATCAAAGAGCACATCCACCTACAAGTGCTCTCTGTATGTATAAAAGAAGAACTGCTTAAAAAAAAAAAAAAAAGCGCTGGTTTTTCTTTCTGACAAACGGGCATGAAATAACAGGCTGACATCTGCCTCTGCAGGTCATTCCAGTCAGGCTGCTGCATGTCAGAATTCAAACTGCTCCATCCATCAATGGCAGACCAAAAATTAACGTAGCTTGGAAACTCTGCAGCAAGACAGTAACAGCCCAATTTAAAGTCTGACCTTCGGAGAACGGTGGGGTAAGATGGAAAAATTATTTCATGCCCTGTACCAAAGCCAACAACACAGTTCAGAGGGATTTTCAGTTAATTTTTTATATATATAAAATAAAGTTTGCTAGTATACAGTTGTTAAACTGTTATGTCAGATAATAAAACTGTTACAAAGGCTTTTAATTTATAAGGCACTATCAATTACATTCACAGAGATGCACTTTCATGGCATTTAGAATTTTAATTTCTCTGAATTACTGATTAATTTTTTCTAAAATCATAATGTATTCAAGGTTCTAAATAACACTTTTTTTTAGTGATTTACTGGGTAATAACTATAGTTGATCAGCCTGAAAAATTTGACTGAAATAGGCTGCAATTTTTGCCAAATACAGAATTTCTGGTCCAATTAAACAAACAGGATAATCTATTAAAATACTTTCTCAAAATTCCAATATTAAATTCGTTTATAAAGGAGTTGATCAAAGAAGTTATTTAATAACCATAAAGACATACACATTAGCAATATACACCAGCACAAATCATAGGGGTGCCTTTAGCCTTTTAGACTCTATACCAGCAGATAACAGTGATTAATTCATTTGTTAAATCACTTACTAACACACTTGCTAATTACTCAACAAGCTAATTTAAGTGGAAGCTTAATAACACATAATTCAAACTTCCATCTCCTGTTGTAAATAGCAGAAACACCATAATACTTTAAAACTTTCAGTAGTTCAATAAAATTGAACTGATTAAAAATAAAATTCAACTAATTCAATAAAATTGCTAGATCATATTTTAAGCATACGCCCAAAACTTCAGAAAGTAATTTATTTTTCCAAAGCCTTTCTCTGGACATCATCTAAAAAGCTCAATTAGCGTTTTCTTCCTTTACAAAGTATTCTTTCTAACATTGCAAAACATTTTCCTTTGTTAAACAGCTAGTTAACTTTGCAACAGAATCAAAGGCACTAAGTAATCTAGAAGATGCTATTAAATAATAACAAGAGAATAGATAGCTTCAGTGTAAGAGTTTGCCAAAACAATAACACATGGATATTTACTTTTTTGTTTGTATGAAAAAATAGAAGCAAATATGATCCTGCTGCACTGGACACCTTTTCAAGTATACAAGTCAGCTTTCCCTATCACATATTTTAAAATTCAATCTAACCAGAGAATTTTACAACAGCCCACTAATTTATAGTGTTTCTCAAAATCATACAGAATTGGATGCTTTGGGCAACAAAAACATTCCCTTTATGCTTTTTATTGTATGGCTTCAGAGCCACTGAAATAGTAAAGTTGTCTCTCACACAACTGATACCCCCTCTTTTTGAAAATCTGACAACCGTCAGAAAGGAAAACAGAAAAATTATTTTAGATCTAAACACACTTTAATGGTAAACTTAAAGCCATCAAAGAATTAATGGAGATAATTTCTTTCATCATGGTCCAACAATACAGAGAGCATCAGCAAAATTCCAACAACCACCCGGATTTTATTTTTTATGAGATAACCAGTTTGTGATGACAGTGATGGAAAAGATAAAAGTTCTGTCTTCTTTTTTAGTACTATAAAAACGCAAATTAACAAATTTGAACAATAATCTACCAATAAGCTGTGGGCAGAATCTATCCAGAACTAGCTGATTGACAAGGCTAAAAAGGCATTGGTCTGAGTAATCACCATATGGGTATTTTTGCTTGGGAGCCAATAAGGACCAGCTTTCCAGTGTTTGCGAAGGACTGCTGATAAAACTTGTGGATGACACAAAAGCTGGGGGAATGGTAAAAGCTGTGAGAAAGCCACCATCTTGTTCAGCATGGTGTGAACTACTACTATCCTTTAAACAGGACCAGTTCAAATATTACAGATTTTTAAATATTCCAATACAAAATAATTACACCTAGGAATAAAAAGACAGAGTATTTCAGAACTATAAAGGCAAAACCATTCAGAAGAAGATCTCTGTGTAATGGACCTGTAAAAACCCCTAACATCATTGGCTGAAAAAACAAATCGGAAAGAGATTTCATGTCTGTATATGGTGTTGATGAGATCAATATAGGAATACTGCACACAATTCGGGTGGCCAGCATCAAAAGCCTATTGAAAAACTGAAGAAAAAACTTATATTGAAAGAAGCAAGAGCCAAATCAGATTTAACTTAGCAAAAAGAAATTATAAAGGTATAAATGTACCACTGTATACAGCAGGTATTGGACAGTAAAAAGCTCCAACTCCTCAAAAAATCCAGAACAAGGACCAACATCCAGAAGCTGAAGCTGAGGAAATTCAAACAAAAAGGTACACCATTTTAATGTTTCACTGAATAGTAAGGAAATGACAGATTCTTCCTGCACTGAAGTATCAAGAGAAGTTGAAACAGCACAATACATACTCTACTTAAACTCAAGTTTATAGGCTTAATAGAGAATTAACTAGGCTAATTTTAGTGGCATATGTTATACAGGATGTCAGATTAGATGATTTAACACTCCCTTCTGGCCTTAAAATCTATAATCAATGAAATAATCCATTAGTTGCACTTTACAGCGTTTCTTACATGTTCTGGTGAAGTATCTGGGGTAGCCCACTGCCAAAGACAAGCGAGCAGACTGCTGTTTCTTGGTTTGATGTAGTAGGGAACTGAAATACTTGCACTCTAGTTATCACTGGGAGCATATATTAGGTTGCAGAGTTGAACTGTAGTAACTTTATGACCAAATACGTATGTTAGCAAAGTTGTTGCAGGCTACCAAGAAATCTGAAAAGTTCAAGGTATTATTACAGGCCATCTGACCAGGATAAGCAATTATTTTCCACATTTTATCTTCAGCTGCAAATTATTGGCTTAAGGTTAAAAAGCAAAATTAAAACATCAGATGTCTCTTGCAAGAGTTTTAACAACTACCAGTGACTGCTTAGATCAGAAAAAAACTTTAATAAACATGAGTGTTTACACTAGCAATAACCATATGTAGTCCTTTACAGTATCCTAATTCTTCAAATAAAACATGTAATTATTACACACCAGAGAAACTGTGCCATTATCTTGTTATTTCCATTAAACTAATGGATTTTATTTAATCTTTTTTTTTTTGTTTTCCAGAGAATTAATGCACTTGGTACACATGATGAATTATTTTTAACTAGTCCTAAGACTTAACAGTTTACAATCAGTTCACAGCTTTCTTGCCAATGAATTGGACTTAATGAATTGCAGTTATTTTAAGGGGAAAAAAGTCTTTATCTATTAACATTAATCATTACGCTAAATGAAGTTACATGGAATATCCTCCACTTATTTTGAAGTAATCAAAGCTGCAGTCAGTGTCCTTTTAAAGGGAAATCTCAAAACTTTAACTAATCTGTAACCGAGTAGAACTATTCTAAAAAACTTAAACTGTTTTACTTTTGTCTGTTGCCTTGATTGCAAAGGGTTACGTGTGAGAAGAGTGTCTAATCAGGAGAGTAGTAAGAACTTGTAGTTACAAGATTTACTTTATTTTACTTATAAAGCTGCTTGGACAGTAACGAAGTGTCAACTGGCAAATCAAAACTCCAAATTTTATCCTTATTTTCTTATGCGTTTCCAAAGGACAGATGATAACTGCTTCATAAAAATTTCTCCAATGCTGTCCAATCCTTTAGCAGCCGTTAACACTAGTGCTTGAGTGCCGAGTGTGTTTTTAGAAATACTATAGGATAACCTGCAGTACCAAGATTTCTGCTTTTGGAGAGTCCCATCTAAAGTAAGTGAGAGAAGAAACACTGATTCCAAGACAAGGGAAAGTCATAAATTTGCTGTATGATCAACATTTCTTTGATTCAGGGTAAAGTAGTATGTTAACCTGTTACACTGATATGGTAGACGTAAGTAACAGGAACCTTTAGAAAACGTTATTTCCAGATACGAACACGAACTGATTTATTTTAAAGGAGAGACAGCCACTACCCGCAGCCTTCCCCTACATGCAGGCTATTCCCCTTTCATCTTCAAGTTTCATTCCACTGTAGGAATGCCACGAGTCGACAGCTTACTCTAGGTCTTTCATCTGATAGACAGTATTAGCGTCTTCTTTTAATTTTGTTTAAATGCAGGAATAGTCAAAACAGTTTCCTGAGCATCTTGACAAATGTTAGGGTTTCAACATCCTCCCCTCTTTCAAAGGGTTGCTTTGGGGTTTTCACTGGCCTCCAGCTTTGTCTTCACTAGACACTCATTTCCCAAATACTGCTGCTTGGTGGTGTTCCTCTTTTTACACTTTGGATTTTTGTTTCTTGTTCCACATTTGTTTCTCTCTCCCAGACAAACACCTGTACTATGCAACTTTGTGACAGCAAATTGGACAGCTTTATATTCTTTGCTTTTCCTATCAGTGGCCATCTTACTATGTGTTCTTTTTGAGAAATTGGCTTATCAACCAAATTTGCTGCAATACAAAGATGGTGGTATTTGAAGAATCAGTGGTTTAGAAGTTTCTGCCTTTGGGAGGACAAACTAAAGTTTAACAATAAATTATATACAGAACATGGTATTAACAGTTACCAGGAAGGAGGTCTCCGAACAGCCAAAACATTTATTTACTTTCCCTCTTTCAATATTACTTCTCTCTCTGTATGTGCTACAACTATAACAAAGGGCACTTTTTTTTCTCCCGTTTCCAAAGTTTATATGCTCATGAACTCTGGAAGAGAGAGAGCAGAGATACAAGAATGGCCATGAGGAGAAGGCAACTGCTAGGAGATAATCTCACTCTTCCCCAACAACTCTCCATGCCTACTCGCTACTAATCACAAAAGCCTTGTCAAGGACAATTTGCGAATGTAAGCTTCTCTTACAGACATTTCCAAACACATTGCATTTATTTATAAAAGAACATTTCCTAATGTAATTAAGAAATTAACATATTATAAATATTATGATTGCAAACATTTAGAAGTGATCCTAAATTCACACATATGTAAAATACAAAAGGCAAGTGCCTGAAAACAACCTCTATTCAAAGAAAAAAAACATATGAGAGATGGTGCATGACTCTTTAGAGTGTCCCAACACCTTTACTTACACTGACAGCAGAGAACAATTCTGGATACTACATAAAAGGAGTCATATTTGAAAATATGTCATTTGCTCTATCTGAATTATTTCAACTCTCCTCCATTAAATTATTAATGTAATATCAATGTTCTATTTTTAACAGCAAGTCCATTTTAGAACAACAAATAGAAAACTAACCATAGCAGGTAACAATAAGAAAATTACTAAATAAAACTATATAGACTAACCTAAATTTATATTAATCGTCAATAATGATTATGACTACATACACTGTGAGAGTTAGCAGTATTGTCACTAGAAATGTGTTTCCAAATTATTATTTTTTTCTTAATTTGAAGCTTGGAAACTGGGTGGGAAGAAGTGAGAATTAGGGGAGAGAAGCTATTTTTCATGAAATATCAGATATCAGTTTCCAGCAATGCATTATGGTGAAAAACAGCGACAGCACAAAAGTACTGCAAAAATGGAAAGGACAGAAAAACAAAGATATAAAAGAACAGAAAGAGAAAGATCTGAAAGTTATCTTTACGCAGTTACTCCATTTCAGGGATACTAATTAAGATCACAAGTGTCTTGTTTTGGATCAGCAGCAGCAGTTTTGTGTCAAAAGGTAACATACTGGGTGGAGTTGGACAAGTTACATTAGTGGGTAGAAATGCACAAAATTCCATTTCTGATACAGAAACTTATGCAGACCTGTAACAGAGTCCTCCTTTTCTCTCTTCCCACCTGTCCTAATCACACATTTATTTCATTTTATAAGACAGAGGGAATAGTCTACTCTGTTGAATCGCCAAGTTATTTTATTAACACGCAGGAACCAAAACAACGTGATTTGATTCCTACTTGGAAAATATTAGAAGAACAAGAGTATATGATCAGGGTAGGAGCACCAAGACCATTCCAGAGTAGTGTTACAAAAGGCAGCCCAGTTTTCCTTAGAACATGCTGTCAAGGAACTAAAACCAACTTCGCAGTGGAAGAGGGTTTCAGAACCTACTCTACCGTACCAAATTCTTCCACTGCACGGCAGATGGCATTAGGAAACTGTTGTGGTTTCAATCAACCATGTGTACGTGTAGAGACAACCAAAGATAAGGGGAAGTTACATATATTTACTATGTAGAGGCACATTTTTTTCAGCTGCTACATTTAACACCTATGTGAAATGGCCGTGTTTGTGCACGCTTCCATGTCTGCTATGAATGGGTATGCATTCCTATTGCGATGGAGCAGCCATGCATGACGCATGCGATGTGCAAACTGGATTTATGCATGTTGAAATATTTCAGTATTTGATTCTTCTTCTTGACAGAGAGCAGGGCTTCCACTGAAAGCTCATTTAATAAAAATAATGCAATGCAAATGAACCTGAATCAGAAAAATTAGATTGATGGAAGTAGCTCGGTCGCTGTAATTACACAAGGTGTATTATTTCCTAAATTCTCTTTGCATTAAATATATACCATACATTTATCAAACATAATTAGCAGTTTAGGTGACAAGGATTTGATTTTTCTCCTGCAATAAAAATCCCTCTACACTGGTACGTACATCTAAAATGTAATATGAACATTTTCTTACTATCATTGTTTACTTCGCTAAGAAAAATTTCATAGGATCAAAGAATCAGAGGGGGTTACCAGTTGGGACTCACAAAGTAGAAGATGAGGAAGACGGCTAGGTCAGCCTTCTGTGGATTTCATGAGCATAAGATAAAATTAAATCAGTCAAAGCTTTTAAGGTTGTTAGTCAAATAAATCGTATTTGAAAGCAAAATAATTGATGATACTCCAGTACAGCTTTATTTCCCTTATAACCAGCATTTCATCTTTTCAAATATAGAAATAAATTGATGAAGAAACAGCAACAGAAACAGAAGTTACAAAAGAAGCTGTGACAAAGTTGAAGAATGTGGTCAACTAGGCATTCTACTAAAAGAAACGGGTTTTCAGAAAAAGACGAAGTATATTCAACAAAAATCTTATTTTTGTGTAGCACTATCTTTCTTTGCTTTTCTTTGCCTTTCGCTAATTTCCCTCTGTCTAAACCTAATTTAAAGAATAGCCTAGAGAATCTATTTTAAAACACAAAAAATGTAAGGTGATACTACACTGAGCTGAAGCAGAAGACTAGTATTAATGCACTGTTCTCAGATCTCTAGTGATACTCTTCAGGCTGACTTTCTGATTGACAGGCTGTCTTAAGTTTGAGGTTTCTGTCTTCAGTTTCCACTTCAACTTAGTATTATTGCAACATGTTTTCTAAATGATCTTTGTGCGTTTTGTAATAGAGGTTGCTCCCTTTTTTGCCCAAGATTGTAACAGTCAATACTATGGGGTACATCTTCAAAAATATTCCAAACACGAGTTAAACATTTGAGATTCCTTATACAAGGTATGTTTGTTGTTAAATCTGGTGAACCTTAAGATCAAAGCTGTGATGACTGGAAATGTCCTATTTACTGTACAACATGCAAAAGTAGTACCTTAGGAAAGTCCCTTGGAAGACAGGCAAAATATTTGAAATGGGATGCATGCTTATGTATTTCTATAAATAATATTTACAGTAACATTAAATTACTGAACAAACTACCCTTTTCACCTCTAATTAAATTATCTAATTGTAGCATATCTTACACCTTCTGTGGATTTTCTATGACAAGCAGCAGCCAATAAAACCCAGGTTTTGCAGTACACACACTTCTTTGTGCTGTAACACTGTCAATTCCTTTCTACTTCTTTCCCCACTGGCTGTTTTCAGCAGACTCAAGCTGCAAGTGCACCACTGCAAAAACAACCCTTTTACCTTTAAACAAAAAACTACCCATCTCTATATTAGTGTTCTGATTTCATTTAATCTCTGCTGTATGCCACAGGGCACCTTCAGTGTTTCTGTTTCATGCATTGAAATCTTGATGTTCAAACTTACTTCACTTACTGAAAATAAATTCAGCTAGAAATGTATTTGTTTGCTTGTTTTCAAAGACATGTCACAAAAAAACAAAACACATTAAGAAAATATTAGCCAGTTGTAAACTCTGAGCCTGTAAGAAGCTTGAAATTTTGTTAAGTCATTTGTTCCAGGATGGTTTGCATCGTGTCCAGTTCAACTGAGAAGGGGAGAGAGAAAAGACTGCTTGCTGATTATACGTCTAATATGTATATATATTTATTATATACGCCTCACCGTATATCCTTCTTACCAAAATGCAGTTTGCTTCCCACAAATGCCCTCAACCAACAAGGCAAGGGCCAGTTTTGTTTATGCTGAAGTTTCATCTATGTTTCATCAACATACAAGTGCTATTTTTCACAAGGCTTTAGAGCAAAACACTGAACACATGAACTACAAAAGCTGCCTGGTTCCACTGGAACATAACTGCCCATATCCTCTCCCTTCAGTAAGATTTAAGGGTGTTTCTAGTCTCATAGCAACTAGCCCCAGATAGCTAATATTTACAGGCTGTGATGCAATTTACTAAACGCGGGGATATTAAAAGCTATTAGACATGTTTAAGAAATTTCATTAGCACATAGGGATAATTATGAAACTGAAATTCTCACTGAAACGAAATGCAATGACATCAGCCTCTCTGACCTTCTCAGAACAAAATGAGAACATTTCCAACACAGCTAAGATAATGAAGTTTCTTCGTCTCTGTCTCAATAGCTGACTGTTTCTTTGGGAGTTTGGACACGTGGGGGTTTGGACACGCAGGGGGTTTTGTTTAGGTTTTGGGAGGTGTGGGGTTTTTTTAATAGTTTCACAGAAAATAACCATATCAAAATAATGGCAGAAAGCACTTTCAGTTTTTCTCTTAAAATCCCCTAGGATCATATGGGGACCTCAAGTCAAAAACCTTCACTTTAGAACAATAAATAAATAAACCCGCTAAAGCCTTCCCAAGGCTGGCCAACTGTAGCATAAGTAATGCAAGAGGCTGAGAGATGCCAGATAAATTTGATTACTATAAAAGATGGGAATATGTTTCTTTCCTCAGAGAATTCACAAAAAGGGGTCAAAAACAAAGCAGCACTGAAAACGAACAACTTCATTTCGCCAGCAACTCAAGGCGAAAATACAATACAATTTCGCGGGAACATTTTATCACATTGGTGCAGACACCTCCTAATCTTCCATTTCTGAAAAAGGAAAATAGGAAAGATAGATTCCAAGCAAAATGGGACTCTTCTTTCTTTCCTGGAAAAGTCATTCTGATTAGTATATCAATTTAGTAAAGAGTTCAAGAACTGTTTTCTTCTTCCACCTGCTATCAGTGTCATAGTATCTCCAACACATTTCATTAGGGGGAAAAAAAGTAATCTTATACTTCAAGTTATTCTTCCTACTTGTCAGATTACCAAATCATGTATATCGAACACATTCAGAGAGCATCATTAGCAGAAGTGACCTACCATACTTTCGTTGTTAAAGAAAAACAAAGTCTTGACTCAACGTTAATTGTTACAGCCCTGAGTAACAATTACATATAGAGATCCCCTGTGCACTGTTCTCCAACTAAAAGATAGTCCTGATTTCACATTGCTACATTTTTCCTCTGTAAATAGATGAGCTCTTGCCAGTTGCTATCACAACAGCAACAGTATTTTGCTAGCCTCTCTGGAATTACATTTTCCTTCATGTGTCCTAGGGTTGCACTTGGCTTTTTCACTAACACATCCCATTGGTGGCGCAGTCATACTGTTGTCAGCTAATACAGCCTCATCCCTAGCAAATGCTATACTTCCAGCTAACAGCAAAAGGTGTTCTTACTAGAATCTATTAGATTTCACCTTATTTTCATTACTTCTTCAAAGTCATCCAGTTCTTCCTATTTAATGTCCTAAACTTTCACTTTATTAATAGCATCTCTCAACATTGGGTCTTCAGCCCAATTTCAGTAATCAATTTCAGATTTTTATAGAAGAGTTACGAATAAGAAGTATAAAAAAAAGGTTGATGTTTGAGGAAGAAGTAACTTTCATTCAGTCTTATAAATTCATTTTCAGTACACAAAAACTCTTTTATTTGCACTACACTTCTTACAAGCAATCTTCTACTTTTGAAATAAATATTTTCCATGGTGCCATTGTATCAGTTGCTCTACAGGACTCAAGAAAGGATAGGCTTGCAGCACTTTTTGCTAATAATATTTTTTAGTATTAAAGGAAGAAACTAAATGTTTCTGGAACAGTCAGTCTTTGGCAAGTTCATTTTAGTCCTTTATCCATTAAGTTTCCTGTCTTTAATTCCTTCCTTCATGTTGCCGCAGTATTCCTCTTTCTTATATTAAAGAAAATCAGTCTGTAATACAGAACATAGAGCTTTATGTGGCAGTCCTTTCAAAATTTTGGGATGGACACCGCCATCTCCCTAACTTAAAGCACATTAACCCTTTTAGTACTGAAGAAGTTTTGAACAAGCCTGAGCTATCTTTAAGCCCATCCTAACACTCTGCTAGTTCTTCTCTTTTCAGTTATAAGACTACAGAATCTTTGACTATTTACTTTTTTTTTTTAATGATGATTTTGTTCCACTTGATTACTACAATTTGTAACTTATCTGTGTTGACAAGTTTCACGTTATTTATTGACTTGCCATTACTCTGTCTTCAGCAGGAGGGTGGCGGGGGAGTGTGCATGCAGGGTTTTTTGGGAAGGGTTTCTTTTGCAACTAAGTTGACATTCCAGTCCTGCAAGTTCTTCCCTTCTGCTTAGAACGCAGTTTCCAGATAGCATTTCTACCTTTGACTTCCAACACTCTTCCTGACTTTCCAAAACTCATGTTCTTAAATTCATCAGTCCAGGTGGTTTCATCAATAAATTTTGTTCATTTCCAAAATTTTGCCATTTTGAAATAAAGCAGACATTAAATAGTAGACTACTTTTATTCTTCTGTTTCATTTAAAACAAATGTAAGGAACTGAGTTTTTCCATAAGCAGCTATGAAGCTCAGCTAAATGATAATAAGATGAAGCAATCTATTGGCTATCACAGAGAATAAAATCTTTTTCCTTTATAAGCAGTATTTTTTTTCACAATTCCTTGTGCTATTTCTATTGGGTTTTCAGAGACTAATATCCACACTCAAACTTGGTCAAAACCAGTTCAGGATTCAGTATTAAATGGTTTGCAGTAACCAAACAGCACCTGTTTTTCATGTCAAACAATATTAGTAAAAAAATGGTTAACTGTTTTATTCATGCTATTGCTTCTTATTTTATCACAGTCTACTATATAACAGCCCTGCAACTACCCCTTATTTCTTTTTTCCACAGTATATGCGTTCCAAAATCATCCATTTCCAGTAAAACAAAATCTAATTATTATTTGTTGTAACAAATAAAAAAAATGTTACGTACACTAGATCAACATAAAGGTAACACCTTCATTTTCAACTTTCAATGCCAAAAAACAATTATAATCTGGAATGAAGAACAGTTTCCTCATAAGAACAAAACATGTTTTAGTACGGTAACAAATACTTGAAACAATAATCAATAATTTAAAAAAGAATAATTGCCCTCTACAGATTTCAGAACATTTTAGAACAAAGAGTAAGACCAAGATACAAAGAAATTCAGTAATTTGTCTGAAGACAACTCAAAGAAAAGACAAGAGAACAAAAATCAACTGTCTGATGCTCTGTTTTTTCCTCACTGTATAAACAGAGTCAGTTTTACTGAGTAGTCAAAAGATGACTACAGCAGCTTACAACCAGCCACCTTGGCCATCACGCAATGTGCTACCTACAGGGGCTCTGGGTACAAGAACTCTTTTTCAGGTGATGACTGAAGAAGTTTAGGAAAAGGCAGGTCCAAAGAGAAGAGCGTTATAAGAATGAAAGAGTTGCAAACTACTCCAACAGAGGAAGAACGGGAAAGAGCTGGAGAGATTGAAGGTATCAGATATCAAGAGCAGACCAGCTCTTGCTCTCCGCTGTTACTAAGCTATGTGCAGTGGCCACTTCTCTGTGACTGCTTACTTTGACCTAAGCAGACACTGCAAAGAAGTACTCACCGAGAATCAGCTGTCAGAAACTGATTGCTATGCCCCAGCCAAACGGCAGGTTTGTGACCACAACCAAACGTACAGCAACTGTGGTTTGTAAAAGCTGATTCCTGGTAAACAGTCACCCTGACCAGCTACAGCAGCGGTATTCACCACGCAGCAGACAGCAGCCAGGTCTCTGAACAACCCACTCCTGCTGACACAGCGACAACAGGCTACCTAACAGCCCTGGGTTGCTCCACAGTGCCTATGAAAGTTTCTGAACCCGATCCTCAGCAAAGAAGCAGATCTGAGCAACACAGAGAGCTGGAGAGTGAGCGCACAGGCTTGCACACGCGGCAACTGCAGCAGGGAGTTTGGGTGTGTGCAACAGAAGAGAACGAAATACCAGAAGTGCAGACTGGGATCCTGGGTTGGGAGACCTGGAGAAAGGAGGTCATAAAAAGCATTGGTACTATGAAAGTACAGTCCAACATTAGTGAATTTAGAGGTTTTTTTTCATCACTTCATTGAGTTTTGCGCTCCTGCTCTGACAGGGTAGCACAGGAGACTGGAAATTCAACTAGATGGATCGGTCAGGCAATTTTGAAGCTCCAGATATTGAATGAAGGAAACGATATTGAGAAACTAAGAAAAGGGCAATACTGACTATCATTAAAACAAACAAATTAGATACTGGCTTTAAAAGCCATCTATATGTTGTCCCCTTCTTATAATCTTTTTTCATTCTAACCACTTTAAAGGTTGCTTGCATGAGCATAACAGAAGAGCAAAGCTGTTAGAAAGTATGCGTTTTTATAGAACAGAAACACAACATGAAAATACTAAAAAAAAATTAAGATAAATAATGAAGATTTATGAAAGTGCTTTCAATTTCTTCAGACACTATTACCTTCTTTCTAAGAAACCCGATAGCACAATATAAAAATTATTTTCCTTCCAGTATTAATTGTTTTTAATATTAACGTAAAAAATCCTGACCACTAGCAATTTAAAAACACAACAAAATTATAAAATAAGAGCAAAGACTCTATGCAGGAAGGGTACTATAACGTGCTTTCTGTGCTTGAGAGATCACTTTTGCTAGGTCTATAAAACTAAGATGCAAAAAATCCTCTAGAGTTAATAATCTTTGTACTTCAGCAGCATAATTAGTTGATTTTTTTTACACTAAGGAGTTATTGAAAAAACAGTTGAAACCTGCAGAAGGATGCTCCTGTATAGAACAGTGACTGATGGGCAGCTCTTTGACTAAATGAACAAAAGGCTCCTNCATCCAACAAAATATTATTTATCTTTTTTTTTTCTTTAAGAAAACAGCTGCATTTGGTATGTGTTTGACATGGGTGTTCTATCAGAAACAAATTTTTTAGATTTTCTGCCCTAGGTAAGCTTTGTGAAAGAGAGAAGTATAGCAGATTTTTCATACCCTTTCACAATTATCTGAAATATTGCATAGGAAAGATGAGAACAAGCAGACTTAACAGTAGGACAGTAAGGCCACTAGAGAAGAGGCCCTGAAACTAACTGACACCACTAGATTATAATTTCTCATGGTTTTAAAGAATTTTACTGGATTTTTTAAATTTAGATTTTAAAAGAATTAATTATTCTATAGTTTCTAGTGTAACCATAAGTCTGTAACAAAGTGTAAATAGATGTAGCTGGGAGGTAAGATTAACATATATTTTAAAAAGAAGCAGCTAATATATTCCGAAGAAAAAGCCTAGGCAGCTTTTGCTTTTCTGACTCTAGGAAGTCATAAGAAAATATTTCTTCAAGCTAAGCAACTCCAAGCTTTCTCTTTCTGAACATACAAATACTATTGTAAGCCACAATGCCCTCTTATCTAGACACATTTCTTACACTGTGTTTTTACACTATGTAAAAATAAATTCTGTATATTTTACATGTGTGTAGTTACCTATGCACACATTCCTTAAATAAACTTTCAAAACTACATTTTCAGAACGACACAGATGTATCAAACTCAAATACTAGAAAATACAAATGTTTAACTAACCAGTACAATGTTACTTTGCATCCTTGTACGTATGCTTCAATTGAAGTAATCTCATTTTTCCCCACAGAAGCCATATGTCATTAAGTGAAGGAAAGAAGCTTGGGTGACTAAGATGGAAACCTGGTAAAGAAGGTTCTGTCTCTATCACTGCCCAAGGGTTCCTACTCTGTGTCAACCATGCAAATATACGACACACCCCACAGAACCTGAACTCCTGATTCTCCGTTGGATATCACTCTTACTTCCATTCTATTTCCTAAACCCACTATACCTCTCAAACAAACTACTTCACTGGATTCCTGATCTTGAATCCTATCATTCAGTTGTTAGAATTCTCGCTTTAGGAAAGTTCAAAGCATTGTCACCATCATCATCATATCCACATGTCATACTGTAAAGTAACGCTGCTTAGGCTCAAACAAAACCAAGACTTATGTCTTTCAAACAAAAGCATAAGAGTTTTTTAAAAAATTAAAAGTTGGCATGTCTGAAATAGTATTAGAACAAATAGCCTCCTGCAGCAGCGATTTCATAGACAGCAATGGCTGTACTCGCTCTGTGCATCAGACAGGAATTTTTCATTTCATACACCATTTAAAACTTGCTGCAGTGATCCCACAAACCTGTCTATGCTCTTAGGACAAAGTAAAGAGAAGCCTTCTTTCCCACCCACCCCCGCTCCAATTCAAGTTATTTTGGCCAAAATTCAACGGTGCAAGTTGACCACCGTAGCACTGATGACAGAGAAGCAAAGCATACTTAGTACTAGATAAGGAGAAAAACATCTTATATTCTCATACATCAAAATAAAATTACACTGCAAACTTACTGCTGAAACAATATACCATAGCAAGCAACCAGCTAATGCACACAGTTGTTCCAATATTTTTAAACACAGATTTGCATTTATATCATTTTTTCAGAAATTACTCTCCCAGGACAGTGTAAGAGTCTGGAACAAAGCTTCTCGTTGCAAAAATCCATATTCAGACAGAGATCACAGAATCACAGAATCGTCAGGGTTGGAAGGGACCTCTGGAGATCATCTAGTCCAACCCCCCCGCCAGGGCAGGGTCACCTACAACAGGTTGCACAGGACAGCGTCCAGGCGGATTTTGAATGTCTCCAGAGTGGGAGACTCCACAACCTCTCTGGGCAGCCTGTTCCAGTGCTCCACCACCCTCAAAGTAAAGAAGTTCCTCCTCATGTTAAGATGGAACTTCCTATGTTCAAGCTTGTGCCCATTACCCCTCGTCCTATCAATGGGCACCACTGAGATCAGCTACATATTCTGTGGCCATTTTTAACACAGGAAGATCACTTACTGCTGCAACTGCCCCAGAAAAAAAAATTATGAAGATTATCATTATTGCTAAGGTTATTATTGTTGATGTGGTCTTTAAATGCTCAAATACAGAGCTATGTTCTGAAAATACATAATTCACTAATCTATGTGCTAAAGACTTAAACTCATACTGTGGCCACGATTCACACACCTTCAGACTACATTAGACTGAAAGCTGAAAAATGGACAGCTTTTACATAAAACTCATTTAAATAATACTAAATACTTGCACTTGGAACTCAGCTTAGAAATACAAAGGAAGAGGCTTTCTCACCATGTATGAAGGACTTCTGGACTGTAGCATGTAACACAGGATACTCACTTCCTGGGCATTAATTCAGAAATTCCACGTCTCGTTCAGGATAAATCCAGAAAGTAGCTAGCACAAATAAATGAAAAACACAAATTTAGCAGGAGTTTGCTATGAAAAAACAATATTTTTTCTTGTCCGTTTGACTAACAACAAAATATCCTACGGTCTTCCTTTCTAGTCTAAGCATAAAGGTATGTTATGAGAGAGGTTGCAACTATGACTTTGGTTCCACACCAGTATATACTGGTATCACGCTAATACCAGCATCTCAAATGCATACAATATCAGAATTTTTGGACGGCAATAATATTGCATGCACCCAGCGTTAACCTGCTGTCACCTCCTATGCCTCTCTGCACAGCCTGGTCCCCCACCTGACAGAGCGCATGCAAAGCATGCCATCACCCACAGCCCATTCTCTCCAGCACACAACCCCAGGCTGGGGACATGGTGGGCAGGGGTCTGCATTGCAGCACAGTCAGAGCCAGCAGCTCAGGTGTCTTCAGCCACCTCATGGCTGTTTGGCACATTAATTTGCCACACCGTAGAGTACAACACAGCTGCCTGTTCTGCTTGATGCCAGGAAGGTGACATTGCTACAAAGCAATCTGTGATACAGGACAGCAGACGTGGCTGGAGAAGCAGCGCCACGGTCATGGCCCGGCAGTCTAAAGGGATGTGAGGGACTGACTTCAGCCTTGCAGACTCAAGTTTTCCCTCCTTTTGTATGACCAAAGCCAAACTCAACTCAGATTAGACTACGAACACAAGGTAGGTTTGTGCTTGCCATAGTTTTGAGTTTACGCTCAAAAGTCATTGGGCATGGCCATGCAGAGTGCTGGTCTCCCAACGCCCTGTGTTCCTGCCCTCATACGAAAGCCAAATCAGCCCAAGTTACTTCTGTAATCTGTATTTCTGCATGGAAAAAAACAATGGAAAGCTACCAAGCCAAAAGACCCCTTCTTTCTACTCCTTAATACATTGATACGGAGATGGAAAAACACAAACCAAATTGTAACAAAAACTGCAGATGGAAGAACACTTTTGAAAAAAGCACCAGCTAATATTTTCAGAAAGATAACTCACAAGACTCCATCATTATAAACCATACGAAAGAGGTAATAAATATAGATTACGTGACTCCTCCTTTTGTGTGTCAAAACAATATTTTAATTTTATTTTTAAATCTGCCAATCAGGGCAAAACTAATCACCAAAAAAGAAGTGTTTTACCTTTCAAACATCTGTCATATACTAAAATTGCCCATGTCAAATAGACAGAATAGGGGTACATGGACAGCTTTCCCAGATTCATCACGTTTCTGGGCTCGAAAGTTAAAATATACAATTATTAATAAGAATTGAAATATCCAGTCAGTAAAGTTCTCTCTGGAGAAGACTTTGCGGAGGAAAAGAAGCTTCAAGCAGTAAGCAGATACATTATATTTCCTTTTTAAAAAGTTGAGAACAGATTGCTGGGTTTGCAAGATAAGATGGTTTAAAACAGGTACTGCAGTTTTAAACAGTCCAAACATATCTTGTCATCTCCAAACATTAACCTATATTAGATTACAATCTAATTAATATCTGACATTATTTCTAACAGTGAAAAGTGACATCATATGCAGCTGACATAATAGCATGCTCCAGAGCGAGGAGCTCTCTGCACTGGGCTAGGATGCCTAGAATTTCCCTACTTCTCTGACCTTAGCTGTAAAAAACATTGTTATTCTCTCTGATGTTTTCTGAACTGAAAGAGAGAAAAATATAGCATGAGAAGGAGGTCATTTATAATGAGATGCGTTTACACTGGGCAGATACCAAGACAAAAACAGAGCAGGGAGCTGCACACGACAGAAAACGAGTCTTACAATAAAAACAAACCCAAACCCAACAGGATAAAGGATCAGAGAAGTCTAAATAGATTAGACACCCACAGCATAAGTGAAAATCCAATCCCCAAAAGTAAGAGAGGGAAAAGGAGACAGGAAAAACACTTAACTATGGAAGGCAAGACTGGAAAGTCAAGGCATAGTCTCTGTGGAGCTAGATACATGATCCAGGAAGCAGAGGGAAACCAATCAAGAAAAAAGTAGAAAAACTAGGACAGTGATTTTTAATAAGATACATCTGAATTAGAAAAATTAATGAATGTGATGAGGGATAAGCATGCTATAGTTGCACTTAGTGAGAACACCTGAGTTTAGCATGGCTTATCACCACCTACAACAGCACCCAGTGCAACCAACAGTGCCCCAAGCGATGTCACCCTCTAGCTCTGTACCTGAAGAGAATACCACCTTCAGGAGTGTGAACCACTATTCAATTTTCCACTCATTAATGTGTATTAAAATGAATATTGATCAAGAACTTTTCTCCACATCGACAGCCATATCGCTGTACTGGTGTGGAAAATACCTTCAAAAATAATTTCTTAGATACAATGAGGAAAACTACTAGATAATGTTCCATACTATTAACTCTCATAGTTAAATACAAAGATACATAAAACTGCCCCAAGTTCATTACCTATTTGCTGGCTCTGCAGCAAAAAAAAAGTCTTATTGCTACTGAATTGTTCTTTCAAAAATTTTCAGTAACTGCTAAGATTATATTTTGATACACTCTTCAGTCAACACAAAAATATTTCGGTAACATTGTGACCCAAAAAAACTTTGGTTTTAAGTAAATTAAAGGACAAGCTAAAATGATAACTTGAATATTCCTAATTTTCTTGACATGCTGGAATACATGTAAGTTATCAAAAAGTGGTAAGCCATATGAATCAAACGTTTTTGAGTTATAAGCATTTCTGTGAGTGGCATAGTACAGGAACTCAAGAAAGGTTATAAAACCTAAGACCATTCAATGACAGCTTGTGGAAAGCTTCCCAAATTACTTGTCCAGGTGCAATGAAACAACCAGCCACACGATGAAAGATTTTACTAAACATGAAATAAATACAAATGGTTATCTAGTTACTTTTATGCAGCAAGTATGTAAATCTGCTTGTCTACATTCACAGCACAGTTTCTTGAAAATACCAGTCTCAGATCCAAGCCACTGACATTACAGTATCATTAACTGAAAACTTACAGGGAACTTACATATACTAATACCGCATAATTAAAAAAGATAAGAGTCAGAAAAAAGAAGACAACCGTTTCTATAGATTCCTGTGTTAGAGGTTCCACAGGTTCTCCTACATCAAAGAGGTAAAGGCTCTACTACCAGCGCCATTATGATTTGCAAAATAAGTACACCCAAAGAACTCCACGATATCAACAATTCAGGCAGAAGTCTGCGACCCTAGGCTTCTAGGATCCCTGCCTTGCCCTTCTCCCTCCAACACTGTTTCACTGTAGGTATTAGCAAGTGGACAGCTGCAAACCAGATTTGGCGTTAACAAATAAGTACCAACAAACCAGCAGACATCTGATATAATGGTGCATCTACAACAAGAATTCTGCAGATACCTGTATTACTTCTGCCATAGTGTTGTCTGTGTAACCTTGAATTGCAAATGCTTACCTGAATGTAGCAAGCAAGCAAGCAAGCATGTCAATGCAGACCAGGCAGTAAAGATCTATAGCTCTAAACTGTTCCACCTTCATTGTGAACTTCTCAACTCACAAATCAATAAAATATCGAGTAATAAACAATGAGCCAGAAACATTCTTGAAAAAAGCCCCGATCTTTTTCAGAATTGTGAATCCTGGAGCCTACACATTTTCCAACATAAGTTCAGGAAATAAAAATCTCATTAAAGCTTTAGCCAAAATTTCTAATTCATCAAAGGACCATGTTCTGAATACCAATGAATTTCATGAAAAAGAAGTGTTTTTTTTCTTGTCTGCATGTCTGTAAAATATCTCTGAGGTTACAAAACCAAATCTGATGACACTGAAAAGTCTTTCAGGAACAAAGACAGACGAGTAAAACAACCACCACATCTCTTTAATTCCATGCAAAAGTGTCAACAGCAAAATCACTGCATCTCTTCCATAGCAGAATATTAAATAGTTCATTAATATCCATTTTCCCTTCTTCTCTTTTCAGAGGCTACTAAAATTGTTTCTGTTTGATTTTACATGAGTGAAACTCCTCCCAAATGAAACAGGTACAAGTATCTTGAAAGAACATTCAAGTGTACATCATTCAAGACCTTGGCAGTCCCTATCTCTGTGAAACAACAATAGCATCCCACTAATAACAATGACTTGCTTAACTATTCATTTTTGTAAATAATGGAACTGAAAATTATCTAGTGATGGATTTACACTTTTACAATGCATCTCAGGGATGAAAATGAATAGGGACGAAGAAATTATGTATATTACAATGGGTGACACACAGAACTTAAGATTCTAGCTAGCTCCACAGAAGAACGCGAGGCTGGAAAATGTGGCACTACAATTTTTAGCATTTTACCTTTGTCTAATGCTACTGTGAGACATCCTATATGTATTATTTGTATTATAGTAGCACTTAAAGACTCCAATTAAAATCCAAACACCATTATATTAAGCAGAAATAGTGTGAAAATTACAATAGGTGTCATAGCCATTTTAATTCCAAACAACCACAATAAATTACCTATTTCTCAGATATGCCTTCCTTTATACTGTAGTTACCCACAGAATTTAAAATATTAGTTCTTATATTCAGGGGGAGCACTAAAAGGATTGCCTAGGCAGTCTTTTCAGTCTTTTTTTTATTTGAAATACATATTAATATTTCCAGCGGAGGCACACAGCCTAGAGAGCGAAAGTCTACTGACACAAGGCTGGCTTTCCTTAATCACCTTTCCTGAAAAGTAGTCCATGGAACCACACAACCCCATGGACCATGAGCTAAAAAAGCCTGCTCCCCTGAACTATAAGACTGCAATTTTACAGAAAATACATGCACTTAGATTTTTGTCTCATTGTTCCTCCTTTTTAGTGAATTCCTTCTTTTGTTTTAGCTGAAGTACTGACATACTAAAAATACCAATTTACTCTGGTTCAGGCAATCGTTTCATTATTAATATATTTGCACACTGAACAACCTAAGTCTGAGAACTAGGTATGATTTGTTACAAAGTTATTCTGAGATAGAGAGGCATCTTGCATATGTGTCTACTAGTTGGATAATACTAGTTGGATAACTTAAAGACAAGGACACCACAAATTAGCAGAGATGTTGAAAAATTAGATTATTTGGAGGCAGGAAACTCACAAAGGTGACAATTGTCCTGGTAATAACGGAAAACACAAAGTTTCTGTACAAAAAAAAAGTTAATAAAGATTACTTTGTGTTTAAATAAGAAATGGCAAGTGTCTGCATTGTGACTATTAGTTCTCTAGTAAGGTGTTTATTATAAACAGTATTTCAAACACAGGACTTTAAGAGACAATGTATAAATATTTTAAATGGTAAAATATAGGTGTTGAGTTTTTTTGTACTGTGTCCAGAAAATTTGCACAAACACATCAAATTCTCCACCTAGGGAATTTACTTTATTGTTAAGTTTGCATTTAAAACAAATGTACATGACCTATTTTAGGGCTAATATAACTAAAAGGAACCTATTTGTTGTTTATTATTTATAGAAGATTCACTTCAGATTAGGCCTTTTGCAGACATGTGTATCCGTATGGCATCATAAAGCATCTCCAGATATCCCCCAGCACTAAAACAGACGAGAAAATGACAAGTTAGGATGTATCCTAGTACACACAGTATTTTATAAAAGCTAAGATTAAAAGCTGGGTTTTTTCTTCTTCAGAAAGGCCACATGAAAGAGCTAGTACCATGGCTAATGCATTGACCTTCTATGTCTGATAATGACAAGTTCAAGTTCCTAGAGTTGGATAAGATGTGGAACTAAAGTAAGTGCACTCAAGCAACGAGTTCTCCTGCTCTGTTAGAATCCTACTCACAAAACTAGCCCTATAGAAAGAAAGAAGAAAACAGTTTAATTTTATATATATATATATAACGAAGGAGTTTTTCTACACCATGTGTAGGTTTCATAACTAGTTTCTTCAGAGTCTTCAACCTAAGGCACTGGTGGTTTCTTTCACTTTTTAATAGCAAATCTAAAATTATTTCATGTGAGTAAATGTGTCAAATTTATGAAGAACAGAGATGTAAAATTGCTGCTTGAGTCTAAAATTTCACATTTTCAGCTTTTTTCTTGTAAACAGAGAAAAGAGTAAAACATAGTAAAATTGTATATGTCATGCAAGAGATACAACATCTCTTTACAAACCTTGCCTTCCAAACTTTCAGGAAATCAGAAATGCATTTTTTATACAAGAAGCGGACTTCTTAAAGTTAACTCCTCTGGAAATCTAGCATCTGCCTTTTGTTTTCAAAGGAGGACAGCAAAAGCACATCAAGCATTTCTTCCTATCATCAGCTAAGAAAAACCACAGTTAACCTGAAGCCTTTATTCCTATCAGTTATTAATTCAGTACAATTTTGCCGGTTACAGTGTCTGGAGCTCTTCAGGGGCAGAATAAAACTCCTTCGCAATGCTGCCAGCATGACCGAGGCACAGAAAAGGAAAGCTCCTGCCATCAAACTAAGCATCAACTGCAATAGGCTAGATAGAGAAGGCAAATAGAGTTTGACTGAGGAAAGTAACTAATAAAGTTTTTTTCCTTAAATTACTAGCGCTAAAAATAATACATATTAGGATGTACTACTATTACATACATATGACCATGTTTTAGCACATTCTATATCTTCAGATATTTACACTTCAAATTACACAGAGATATCACAATCTTTACATCTTTGTTTAAGTTATATAAGACAAATAATAAAGGCTAAAAAAATGCTAGGACTTAAGTTTGTGTAAATCAGCACGTGCATCATCAGTATTTAATAATCAAATCATACCCAATGTTTTAGGCTGAAAAATTCCTAACAGGACAGACTGTGATCACAAAGGGAACAATACCATTCCAAAAAAGTTTCCCTTTTAAATTTGGCTCTTGAAACAGTGTTTCTAATTTCCTCCTTCTCACCCCCAATTCAAGCTCATCTCAGAAACACTAATTTCTTTAGAAAGAGAAATTAATCTTAAGCATCTCCAAAGTCTTGGGTTATTCCACTCCAGTAAATTTTCATAGATGGAAATTTTTGCTTTCCCTTAGAAAACACACTGATATTAAATAAATAAAAAAAACCCAACACATTAAAAGAACACTAACATTTCTAAAACAAGAGCTCAAGCTGAAGTTAAGAAATTGCCATAATTAAACTTGTCCAGGAAGACAGATTAAGGTCAAATACGTCTATTAATTTTGGGTATCCACTCTAAGCCACCTTAGACTTGAGTGGTTTTTTTTTTTGGTTTTTTTTTAAGCACAGCATTTCATAGCATTTACTACATTTCTAGAATAGGTTTTACTGGTTCCCATCGTGGCTGCGATTTTTGACCACTTCTGCAAACTGAACACCACGCATCAAAGCTGAGTACCCAGACCGCGCAGATGGCAGTGTCTGCACCAGGGCTGAGTTAAGTGACTTGACCAGCACCACGTCAGCATTCACCTGCCTAGGCAGAAAAAAGAATCCTGTTTTTTAAAGAGGCGTTTATATGCTTTGCTCATGGAGCCCACAGTCCTTTTTCCTTTATGCCATATTAATTTCAACTTCTACCAGGAGCCCTCCACAGCAGTAAACTCCTTCTTTATAAAACTGAATCTGCCCTATGGCTTTCTCTGTGAACAGATTGGGTGTAAACACTTTTGACTTTGACACTAATCAAGTTCTCGATGAGGTGAGCAGGGACAGGCCAGGGTGTGTGCCCTACAGCAGCTCCCACAGCTCCCCACCACCTCCAGAGCCCAAGGAGCCATTTGTCCCCCCAGCCAAGGCCCACAACAGCACAGAGCCTCATCTGCAAGCAAAGCGCCGCCCATACGTGTGCCTTTAATGTCATCGCTGGGGGTCACAGGAGAATGGCAGGAGTAAAACTGGCACCAAGATAGCCTCATTTAGTAGTCCAACTTAAGGGAGCCAAAATAAAAATGAACGGCATTGATTTCTGGCTGAGGCGCTCAGGGGAGGGCACCATGATAGCCCACGGCCTGCCACGGGGGCCACAGCCCGTCGTGGGTCCTCAGCCACCACGGGGGCCACAGCCTGTCCCGGGCCCGCGGCCTGCCACAGTGCCAGTGGCCACCGCACCACACACCCAGTGAGGGGAGACGGGGCAAAGCTTGGTGGGCCAGCAGTCGCAGCCTCGCCTGGGGATCCTGCCGTGTGGGAAATGGCACTCTGCTGAAATAAAAGATGCATTCACACTTTGTAACACATTTTCTTGGGGTTTTGTTACATCCCTCACTACTTCTAATTATCAAAGCGACTTTCTTTCTAAACAAAGGCTGCTGCTTCTTCATCCAAGAACGATGTTAAGATGCTAAATGAGGTATACGATCACAGCGCCTTGCCAAACAAAAGGATAAGTCAAACACAGGCACTTGTGATTTCTCCGCTGGATCAAGGAGAGGGAAAGGAGTTACAGAGAAGAAAGCCTAGATTTCAAACAAATGTTTCCATAATCAACAGCTACTGCAAGCAAGGTTCAGAAAATTACAGGAAAAAAAAAAAATCTTTTTCTGCAAATGTGCCTTGTTTTCTTCTTTGTTTAAGGTTAAATATCTGTTTTTTCAAGTATCAGTCTTAACCTTTTCTTTTTCAGGTTAGCTTGGAAAAAGGAAATGAAAAAGCTAACCTGGATTTTATTATTTTTTTTAATTTGACACAATAAACTATGAATAGTTCCTTTGAAAATGCTCCAGCCTGTGATGTAACTTCTGTATTTAGATAAATTCTAAAGTATCTGTTATTTACACAGAAGCCAGAAAATAATTTGCGCTATTAAGAAAAGATTTTTTTTTCCAAGACATACATTATTTGTTAATATTCCCAAATACTCATTATGTGACCACAATCTTTAAAAAGCTTACAGTTTTCTCATTAAATTTGGGTATTTTGGGAAGAATCTGTGCACTATGTTAAATAAATAGATATTTGGATAATGTTCAAGTTAATGTTTAAAATACAAATATTTAGAAAAGTAGTCACTTCCTATCTGTAGCAATGCTTTCTATTCAGCCCCCTCAGCTTTTTGTTTCCACTGACCTAATATGACTTTTCCATCACGTAGTCCATTCTGATACATGTAGTGAATTTCTGAATCCTCAGCAACCCTGTTAGAGGGGCAACGAGAGAATTTCACTAATTCGGTACCTCTCTGTTCTTCCCTCTTTAATAAAATAAAATAAAATATATTACTTGTCCTTTTTATTTATTAATAGTTATTTTACCTTCCAATGGAAGAGGGTTACCTTTATTAAACCCTCTTACCCTTTTCTTATATGGTGATGTTGGAGAAAGTCACTGTGTATTTTTAAGTTCCATACAGTATATTTTTCAGTTCCATACTGTATTTTTAAGTTACATGCTCCTTCCCACTTTTCTGTGATATGGAAAACTGTTACATTTTGCTTAGGCATGATTTCAATAGTTTAATTTATTTTAGAGGGTGCTTAAGTACATATATTTTAATCAGGTTCTTATCTGCGTTCAAAGTTACTACAAAAAAATTAAGTATCAGAAGGCTCGATACAGTGCCTTAATCTGACTATACTAAAATCCAGGTGGTGATATTCAAACCCGCACACTAAACTTGCATACTGACTTTCTATGACTATATAAAATTCAAGTAATTTCAGGAAAAAAACACAAGTATTTTTTTATAACTCAGCCAGTGAATAAGCAATTTGTAAGAACAGCTGCTGAATTTGCACAAGCAAACCGTGTTTAAAAGGCAACGTCTGAAACTACATCCCTTTCTTAAAGTCATTTTTTATTAAAATTAGTTCTTCCTAAGCTGAAATGTGGCTTTAAACCACCTATGAGCTGTTAGCCATCTGTATAAACTAGTTCAGAGTTTTACTGCCAGAGGATATCAGGTCAGAGATGGCTTCTGTTGTCAGATCAGTCACTGACTACCTAAATTGCCTTTGGCAAATCATTTAACCTTTCTGTATTAATGTTTTCCTGCCAGTAGAATAGTTCTTCATCATGGTGGGGAGCAGTTTAGCCCATTAATTAATAAAAATAACTATTGAAATGTTCCTTCTTGAGTTCCAATGTCTAACTGCTCTACAGAACACTAAGAAACTCAACAACACTCTGCACATTAGCTAGAAATGAACTGGTTTATGTAAGTGGGTGCTATTTCAGAGCAAATTTCTGCTGTACATACTTTAATGACTTCACAAATTACGAAGGAGAACACAGCTTACAGTTGTCTTGCAACTCATGAATAATAACAACAAAAAGAGAAGCAGAGGTCTTTGTCTTGAACTGACAACTTGTATGTTTTAGAATACTTCCCTAAGTTTTAATGAGCTAAATGATTTAAATATATATATATAGTGAAAATTCTCTTGATCTGAAACCTTACATGCTATGTTTCAGTCTAAAAACAAAATTTTACTGCTGAGATATAAAACCCTGGAAAACTGAGTTTATAAGGGAAATACAGAACATTAGCTACACTGTAGTGTGCTAACGGGTACCACTATAATACAGTCTATTCCAGAATAATTTTTCTTTTTATTATTTCATTAAGTTGTATCTCACTAAAGTTCCTCCTAGGATCTCTCTACAGCACCAAATTTTTCATTGAGAAAACTATAAATCATAGGCCTAAATTACAATTTAATTATAAACGCCTTCCCTTCTAATGCTGCCTGGGACCTTTTACCCTCCTACATAATTCTAAAAAATGACCCCTGTCATAATTTCCTTCACTAGAATAATATGCAGAGATCTAATCCTGAATCCTGCTGTCTTATAATTTAATATAAGAGGTAATTATTATTCAAAAGATAATGTTGCAGATATTGAAAATATTCTGAAGTTTAAGTCTAAAAAAACCTTGACTTGGTATGTAAAAGCCTCTTATTTGACTCTTGCAGAAAAGGAAATAAATAAAAAGGTCTTAAGACTTTATGCAAAATGCTAGAAGTATTATTTGTAGCTGGAATTTGTCTACTATAATTTCTATAACCTTTGAACTACAGAGAAAACACACACACACATCAGAACCAGGAAGACACCATATCATTTATTACTGATTTCTGCTTTTTGCCATAAGTTAGACAGAAAGTTTTAGATTGCTACTACCTAGCTGAAAAATATGTTTTAGGTTGCTCCACATTTCTGAATGCATGGAAGTATACGTAAGCCAAAGTCAAAAGAAAAAGAAAAAAAAAAAAACAACAAAAAATACCTTCATAAAACCTTCTTCTTACACCTCAGATTTTATTTTACATTTATCACATCAAAGGCACTGATATGTTTATCCAAAACATTCTGTAAAGAAGTTAAATAATATTAAAACTTTAAGGAATTAGTACATTTTTTCCTAAGTCAGAAAAGTAAGGAATAACACCATTATGTCAATTCATCTTGCAGAAGAGACAGTGAATTTAATCTCGTACCAAGAACACAGCTATTATTGCCTGTCTCTATTCACTTTACAAAGAAAGACTTTGACCTTAAAGCCTTTTTTTCTAAAACTGGGATTTCGTCAATTAAAACCTGTTTTCTTTTTAGTTAACTCTTACAGTATGCAAGAATATCTGCCAAAGAAGTGAACTGATAGTATAGATGGAGCAAAAGAAGGTTAGGATGAACATAAGGGGAAAAAATTAACAGAAAGGATTTCTGAAGTACAGTAGAATAAGATTCACAGAGCAACTGGAATGTTTTTTCAGTTTCAAATTCAGGGACCATGCCTCTCTTTTTTTTTTTTTCCAAGTAAATGAGATATCAAATGAGCTTCATTGTTTCTAACCATACACAGCTCCATCAGCAAGAGCAAATAAAATACCATAACTGACAGATTCAACATCCTGAAGAGGTAGAGGCCAGTGAGGTTATCAGAAAATGGGGTTCACAAGAGGTAATTATAGCCCATGCTCACCCTCCTTAGGTGAGGCAGAACATCACTATACAGCTCAATAAAAATCAAACTATATAGTGCAGAGGCACCAGTTTACTACCCTCTTTGTTTTTGCTTTGGGAGCAGTTCATTTAAGATGTAATAAATTGAAGGTTTTTTCCTGTCCTTCCATAAATCTAGGGACAGTGCAAATGAGGTGTTCCTCATTATGAACAAAAGAAAAGGGGCTCCCTAGATAGTGACATGAACCGGTAGCATTAAAGCACTCATTAAAAGGAGCCCTGTTCTTTTTTGTAATAAGGCATACTTAATAACACTCGAAGCATGGTTCACTTCATATTGCTGAAGTGAGCTTTTGGGGGGCAGTGAAGAGGAAAAAAGGGAAGGTCCATACTACCACAAACATAATAAAATATAGAGATGGAATTTTGCCTGTAACAAATTAATAATAAGTAAAAAAGTGCCCTCTAACTGAATTGCTTCATGCAACAGAAAGATTTAAGGATCTCAGGGGATTTGTGGAAGATGTTAGACTATACTTTTAAATGAACAAACAAAACCAGACTAGACGGGCACAGATAGACTGAAAAAGATTGTCAGTAGATGATTTCCTGACTTGAGGATCCAATGAAACACAAAGCTTATACAATTTTGAAGGAATCCCATTATTAGGAAATCAGAATGTGTTATTGCGATGGAGGGTGCATAGCACCAAAAAGGACAGAGCAGAGCAATAATTTTACATTTCCAACAAAAATCTCTCCACCACGGCAGTGGCGAAGGTTTAAACGTTTAGACAATCTGAGTTTCATCTCTTTGGGGATTATTCAGAAGAGAAAATGCAGTTGTAGCACACCTCTGAGTATGTTTGCTATTTTCCATGCATGATGGGAAATTATGCACACCAAAAAATTTGGTTAGCAGTACTACATATAAGATATGAAGCACACCAAGAAAGAACAATGGCTCAGCCCTGCTGACATCCTGTCTCACATGGGTCCATCCCAGACACCTTAGAAGACATGAAATGTTTTGGTGGTTATCTCCGCATCTTCATTCTACTGTGTCATCAAATGTCATCCCGCTTCAGAACCTACAAGATGACTATGCCTGAAAGTAAGCACATTGGGCTTCCTGTTGGAGCCAGTGTTCAGCAGGAAGATTTTCCAGGGCTTTGTGCTTTGAACTGCATCGGATCCTCCTGACTGGCTCACAATTCAACAGGAAAAAAAAAAAAACCCTGAAGAAGAGATGAAGGTCAGAAAGTAACGTGAAAATGCAGAAGCAAGAACTGGACATCTCTAACGGACTTCTTTACTTCCTTTTGCAGTGCTAGTGAAACCACGCACTCATGCCCCTATTCAGAAAGGAGAACAAGGAGGATTAATTGAACAGGTATTAAAGCTGTTCAGAGTGCTTTTGTTACAAGTCAATCACATAGTCAAAACCTTGATTAACCCGAATAAGAGCTCTGCCTGACTTAGAAGTGAAAAAACAAGTTTACATGAGTATTACATTTACGTTACATGTACGTTATGCTTACTTTAGAAATTATATTTTCAAAGAGCTATTGAAATAAGTAGGAAAACACAGATTGTGTTTCTGACAAAACTTCTCTTTTTGCCATTTCCACTTGACATAGTTAGCCACTGGTGTGTGCATAATGTCCAGGCTAGGGTACCACAACACAGTTACTATTTAGCAATGACTTCTGAAACTCTGTTTTGCTTTTGTTGTTAGCATGTCAGTACAGTATAGACAATGTTAGTAAAACATTGCAAAGTATCTAGACATGAGTTCTCTACAAGGCAAAGTTATGCAAATAAATTTTCTTATTTATGCCTTCGGAAATTTTTTTCTTCTTTTTCACCAAATCCCCTTTATTATTCATTTGTGGTTACATACACTTTAAAATAATTTCAGTTCTCAAAGCAGAAGGATGACATAAGGTTTGAAGCCATCACTAGGGCAGCTGGGCAAGAAAGTAGTAGTAGTTAACACAGTACACTTGGTGCACATCACAAGCTTTCCATAAGAAGACCCTGTAGTTGTCCCTACAGAATTTCATTCCGTTTTTGCCAAGCCATCACCCCCATTTGCCAGGTGATTTTCAATTGTACTCCTACCATTGAATGTACTCAATATCTCAGTTTTCTGTTGTCTGAAAGTTCAGTAAATATATTTCCTACTTTGTGATTCAGCCCATAAGTGCAAACACTGCAATGACCCAGGGTCAGGGCAGACCCCTGCCAAACATCATTTCATACCGCCTTCCATTTTGACATTGATAAGTATACCCTAAATATGATTCTTCAGCCAGTTGTACACCTACACTCATCTAAACCACATTTCCTTAGCTTGCTTATAAATAAAGAAGTCATGTGAGGCAGTGTCAAAAACCTCCCTAAATTCAAGATATATGACATCTATTGCTTCTTCCCTGTCCACACTTGTTACTCTGTTGTAGAAGTCGTTGTGTTGGTTAGACAGTATTTCTTCTGACAAATCTGTGTTTGTTATTCATTTCCCTGTCATCTTCCAAGTGCTTGCAAACAGTTTGATTATTTTTTCCAGAGTTTTTGCAGAAACTGGAGTTTAGCTGACTGGTCTATAACTCCTGTCTAAACTCCTGTATAAACTAAGGACACTACACTGTCTTCGAATATTTCACCTTCCCTGAACAAGTTTCCAAAACCAGCCACTGCTAGTTCTGAGTTTATTTCGGCTCTACATGTTCCTTTAATGAGTTTTGACAGCAGCTATCTTATACACATTCACCTGTTTCTTCTCTGTTCAGGACTAAGATCTTATCCATTTGGCAATGGCATCGATTATGATAGCTGCTGTCCTACAGACGACCTTTAATAGAGAAGGATACAAAAACATTTGGCTGTCTCAAAATTATCTTTTGCTCTCCACTGAATGGTGATCCTACACTTCATTTTCCTATTCTTGTTATTGTTCTTAGTATTGTTTTTTTTTCTATTTTGATTCATCTTGCTAGCGGCTTTTCATTTTATGATTTGGCCTCTCTGATTTTATGACAACATGCTTCTGCTATATTTTATACCCATTCTCAGCAATCTGCAGCATGATTTCTTATACCTCGCATCCATCCTTTGCACTAGAATAGTTTGCACTTTACAAAAAAAAACAACTCCGTTTATGTAATCATTAAGACTTCTGGTCTGAATAATTCCCCATAATTGTGGCATTTGGTGACTGAGATATTCACTGTCACTGAGTATTCTTAGCTCTTAATTGCACACCAAACTCAAAAACTTGCTAGCTCTTGCCTGTGATGTCCCAAGTAGTTATGTCTTAGCCTTCTGCATTCCTTTTAAGTACTCATTCTACAAACAGAGCAGCATACATTGCAGCAAGAATTTAGTTTCTCGCACTATTAGTACATGGGGGACTAACAATATTTTCACTTTTCCCCTGTCTATAACTAGAGGCCACAATGAAAAAGAGGAGAGAAAAATCAAGCAAAAGCTTGTATTCTTTGCTGACGGTAGTGCTCCTTTATTCAGGGGTCCAAGAATGTCCATCTTTCCAACTTCGCAAAAATACTTTTGCAGAGAGAACCCAGTCCCAGCACATTTTCTCTCACGTTTAATAGGCCACTTTAAGAACACGTTTACTTAGTCCTCATCAAACAAGGATAATTGACAGCTTTCCACCCCTAGCATCCCCACTCTGAGAAGGCAGTTTCCCCAGGAGCCGCCTTGTACAACCTCAAACACTTTATTACTGGTCAATTTGGGTTTCCTGCCCACTTTAAGTGGCAGTGCTGAGGGTCTCTAACTCTCTCTTGTCTCGCTAATCAATATAAGCAGTCACTTCCCCGGCATTTCCCTGCTACTCAGCAAGAAGGACAACAGAGACTGCCATTGGCTGTAAATAACTGTATAGCTTTAGTGTTACGTCAGAAAGTGACTTAAACTTCAGAAATAGGAGGCAGCTTTTATTTTGGACTTTTTGGCTTCTTTGGAGACTTTTCCTGTCTTAATTCTTTCCAGTGAGAGAAAAGAGATACAGTTGGTCTGATGCGATTCCTGATAACTGTCTCCTTGGCAGAGAGACTAACCCGTCCCCAAGGCACACGGGGTAGCAAACGTCCCGTCAGCAGCGCACGTGGCACTGCGCTCACTGAAGAGAGCTACAGAAAAATTCTATAAAGTGCCGACCGCAGCTTTACAGTCATTGTATTATGGGTATGAGAAAGTCAGGATTAAACAATTATTGCCTCGAACTCACACAGTAAAATTTGTTTATGAGGTAAATTTTAACAAGAAACAAACAGTTAGTGTTGTTTATAAGCAAACTCAAACTGTAAAAACCAGGGAATGCTTTGTAAATACCAGTCCCTGGGCCAGATGAGGTCCTGGAGGGAAGCTCCCTGCTGTTTGCAGCTGGCTCTCACACGCACGCAGAATGTGACCAGCTCCAGCAGCCAGGTGAAATCAAAGCCAGTGGTTTTGCCCAACGATGGCACAGTGGCAAAATCTTCATTCGTTCAGAAAGATACTACTTCTCACGGGTTTTCCCTTCCACTGCATAGAACGATCTCCTTGTTATGTCCATAAAAAAAAATGGCCACAATGACTACTAAAAAGATAAATCTATTATCTGACAGTAAATAATGTCAAAAAGACTCTGCTAAGTTTTGATTTTGATCTAAACTTTGATCAGACGACTTTGATCTAAACGATCCCCAAATTGAACTCAGATTGGTTTCACACTGCCACATACAGGAAATACCCATATTCTTACTCAGCACTGCAACATACCCTCTCTTTTAACAAAATTAATTCATTAGGTAGAGCCCCAGGAAGGTCCAAGACTTTGTGGTCTCCCTACAGTGCAGTATGATCACACCATTGAGACGAATGCCAGCGCATCAACGGGGAGCAGTGACTCAAAGCTAATTTCCACTGGCAAGGTGGCATGAAATAGAGTATTTACTCTTCCGGACTCTTAAGGGATGCTGCAGGTGATGCTTGGGCTCCACTGCCTGAACTGTGTGGAGACTAAAGACCAACCCCTAAAAAGCCACAGTCAAAGACCGATGTGGATTAGAGGGCCCATGCTGGAACATCAGGGATGTGGATGTACTGCTGAGTCCGCGCCTGGCACAGTACCTGCCGTACCTGTGGCTGGCTCTTTGCAGCACAGCCATCCTTTCACCTTTATGATCACCAAAGTGTGCACACTAATTGAGGAATATCAATGAATACTATTACTTTCATTAAAATCTTACGCACTGCCACTTGGCATACTGCAAGGAAGGAAATACACCTTAGCTGATCCAGCTTTACTAGTCCGTAACAACAAAGAAATAAAAAACCTGGGGGAAAATTGTAACATTATTCTTTTTACTGCACACACACAAAAAAAAAGCCCTTTAAAAGTGAATATATGCCTACTGCAAAGTACTGAGGTGAAAAGGGAGGTCTTATCATCCCTGTTCCCCCAGGATCTCTTAGAGCGTATGTGTTTCTGTGGTGGTTGGCTTGTGGTTTCGTTGTTCACTACAGTTTCCCAGAGCCCTATATTTTACTGAAACATAAGTACAGGCCCACCAATTCGCTGACAAGCTGATCTATTGGCTCTAGGACACTGAGGGGAATTATGCTCCTGCCGCCCTGATGCTCTCCTTTGTTTAGAAAAAGAAGAGAGAAAGAGAGAGAGTGAAAAAAAAATCCTCAATCGTTTAGTACAAGTCATTTTACATGCTGGGATAATGAAGTATAAAAATGCCTTCAAAGGACTGATTTCCTACTTTTAACTCACTACCAGCCGAGCTCTTTGTGAGGCCCTCTGGAACATGCATTCCCAGCCCCACTCAAACAAAAGAGCTGCGAATTCATTAAACTATTTAATTATGCCTTTTTATTTTTCTCCATTAGCAAGCCCTGCCAGTACAAAGTAAATAAAGCCACCATGGTCTTTCCCCAGCAGACACACTGACTGTTTTTATTCTTTATTCAGTTTACAATATAAAGGGCTATTTTTTCCCCCTCCTCCTATTCTTGGCTAGTTTCCTAATACAAGCCCTACAAACAGAAGCATCCAACTGTACATGCAATGCATGGAACTAGAGAGCAGCAGCAGCACTCAGCATTGCAAGCACATACCCTAGACAGCTTTCAAAGTACCAGCAGCCAACGGCAGCCAAACAGCACTTTACAGCCAGGCGCGGAAAAGATATTAGCTTTTTTTTTTTTATACTCTAGTAAATTTGCTTTTTACATCTATTTCTTTTCAGAAGGGCTTGTTATTGAGCTTACTGTCCACAAATTCCATTGATCTCAGGCTGTGACTCAATCCATATGCTCACGCTTTGACACCAGCACAGCAAGCAAGCGATACAAATCCTGTTCAGGCTACAAACTTATTGATTTTATAGATTTCCCCCAAAGTTGTGATAATGATATATCATTGTTAAATTTGGTAGAACAAACTGCTTTCCCAATCTGTCAATGCGAGCATGAAAACCAATTCACAGCCTTGTTTAGAAGGCTTTCCCTTCAGAAGAATAACTACTGCTAGCGGAAGCAGATCACCGATACCCAGCCGCTGGCATAGGTTTGATGGATGTTACCTTTCCAGTTGCCCTTTCTTGACCTGTAGCATGCTGGGTTCCCAGACTTGCCTCCTGGTTATGAGAACCACCCTTATTTTTCAGAAGCATTTTTCAAATTCATTATTTAAAACTTGCAGTGTATGTAAACCATAACAATAGCTTTTAAACATATTTCCTTTAAATATTTTAGATGCATTAAGACAACATGAAAATTATTGATTTCAGCAACTCGTTTTTGCTTGTTCTGTTCCTGTGCTCACAGAAATGGCAAAACTATGCTTTTCCCTGCCATGAGAGGGAGACAGAATACTGGTTGAAAGAGGAGTGTCCTCACTTCCTTCTCCGTCACAGCTTCTCAGCCTAAGAGCAGTGGGAGAAACGAAACATGCCACTTCATAACAAATGGCTTCCACTGGGAAACATACTTGGGCATTTTCCTCATGGCTTCTTACTGCCAAAGGAGAAACTTGATCTGACACTCATCCCCTAACCAGCAAAAGAGGGTTCCATTCCAGAGGTATTAGAAAGAAGAAACTCAAGCTGTTTCTCAGGTTATGAGAACATGACATAAGAAGTTCATCAGTCCTTATGTGCTTATCATAGGACAAAAATGCACTCATCAAAAAAATGTCTGCATGGTGCAGAAGATGTACAAAAACTGTAAACAGCTGTTGTGTTTTTAACAAACCATGAAATAGCTCTAACAAAATGGTTTGCTGGAATTACAATGTATGCTTTCATTCACACATTCTCCTTAAACTCTGAAGCAATTACTAGCACTCCAAAAAGATACTTAGAATTCACGAACAAAAAAACTTGCCAAAGAAACTGAAACCTATCAAGAGGCAAGAATTACAATGTTAGAAAACAAAATCTAGGAAATCCATGTGAATAAATAATATCTCTGTTGAATTCCTTCTCTTTTCCATCACAACCTTTCCTTCTGTTATTTATCTGTCTTCACTAAACATACATCTCTAGCACTGGAAAAGCAGCTTAACTCATCTGACACTATGCCACCAGTTCAACATACACCACACAGTGTGAGCTTTACTATGTTCTCCCAAGTCTTGCTATTGATATCTCCCCGCATCTGGCAATACATCCCTAAGCATTTAACCACGTTCCTGGGACAACAGCTCAGAGACAGATTTTGAAGGGCTGAACGTCTCTCACCAGTTCCTCTCCTTTCACTTTTGATTTAATTCAAGGTGATAGATGCTGAACTCTCTTACCTACCATGACTTTTTTGAACTTGCTGAATGCTCTTTCCAAACACGTCTCTCTGAAAAGCCTTTCTGAACTTCAGGGCACTTTGAATTTGAGTACCTGCCCGCAGTATCTCTTGTCTATGTTCCAACTATGATAAGGAACAACAACTCTAATATACTTCTCATTCTTCTATAGTATTTTTGCTGATTTTCTCACTGAAACATAAATGCCAGGCTAAGAGAAAGGTGATAGAACAGCCCATTGTGGGATTTTTTATTGTCACATTGCTGAGGAGCTGTGTTTCATGCTTCTTTTTCAGTGCGTAGGCAGAAAGGGGTCTCACAACATGTCTTCACGAAAACAAATTGTCTATTTGGTGGACAGAGAAAGTAGTATCAATAACATACTAAGCATTCAACTATTTCTTGTTTTGAAGAAAGCAAAGACCCTAACAAAGACAAGTGTTATTACTAATCTCACTTCTGTGATGGGAGAGCTGAGACTTGGTGAAATTTTAGGACTTGCCAAAGGCCTCATATGAAACCAGTGATAAGGTAATGCCCAGTAATGAAGATCCTCATTCCCAGCATATATTATATCCATATCCATCCGGAATAACATCAGCTTGTATCTTCTTTCCTTAAAGATATTCACAAAGGGAACGTCCTTGCAATGAAAGGCAAATGCGCGGCAGGACCTATAATTGGTCATCTGACATTTCAGAGGAAGTGCAAGCACTTGCAAGCCAACCATCTTACTCAATTATGCTCTTCCTTTCTCACCATCCCTCCTGTTCAAGCTCTGCACCTTTGCCGAGTGTCTGTGATTCTCATATCCCCTATTATTCCTTGTTTACTAGACAAATAACGACTTTACCCCAGTCAGTCTGAGCAGTAGTAAAGGCATCACATACTCCTCTACTCGGTTTCTGATTACCTTTCATACCATTTGATATATAATTTATATGGCTTCACAATAGGAAAAATCTCTTCTTGGTGTTCTGCAGAATTCCCACTCAGGGTAACAGAACAATGTGTGAGGATTAACAGAACCTCGTGGTTCTAGATGATTAGAGGAGAGAATTGCTGTCTGACAGAAAAAATTAAATAGGCAAGTCTGAATGTATAATCAGAATGTAAAGCCATCCGAAGAGCACAAGTACTTCTGAAAATTATCTTAATTCCTTCCTTGCACCCCAAAAGCAACATATTTTGACAATTCACAGAATCTTAGCCTTCAATTAACATTTATTGAAAAATAAGTCTTGCTTGCATCCTACTCTTTCTCACTTTACTCTCCATACCCTACCCCCCCCCCCAAAAAAAAACGAGAAAGAAAAGAAAAGGGGGAAAAAAAGCCCTTCCTGATAATTGCACTGGTCCAAATGTGCAGGGGCTTTCATACAGAATGATGGCTTCCCTTGTCTCCTGCATTTGTTCATCTCCTTTGGGAGGAGCAATTTACAGAAAGCATTATCGATTTTTGCCATAATAGGTACAGAGATGCCTCACTGTCCCTGCTCAGCCAGCTCACTCTCTGCATCACAACTGTCAGGCCAGTTTGTGAAGCCCGTCATTATTTTTTTTCAAGTAAATCCATCAAGGGAGTGGGGGAAAAGTGATGAAAATAAAATTATTTTCACCTTGCCATAAAAAAGAATGGCCATGTTCCCTAACAGAAATAAGTGCAAATGCTGTCAACTAAGAGAGCGGAAGGGAAATTCAAAGCAAATAAAAGTGGGCTGGGGGGAGGAAGGAAAGGGAGGAGGGAGTGCGAGGAGGCATGGCAGTAGCTAATTTACTTTGAACACATTCTGGAATTTTCCTGTTAAAGCCCCTATTTACAACTCTTCTAGTTGTTCTCCATGTTCTCATTTTTCTGGAAGCATTGAAATCTATACTTTATACAGGTATTTTCTTTGGCTTTTAGGGTGTTGAGGAGATTGCGGGTTTTGTGATGCAATTATTTAATATTATTGGTCTGCGGGATGAAATCTGCCTTTAAACCTCCCTCTGAATACAGACCACCCACCCACTGCCGAGATTACCAATTGCACTCCACTCCTTTGTGCGCAGAAAGGTTTGGGGCTTTTCTCCCACTGCCTCTTCGCCAGGGGCAGGCTGAGGCCACTAAACTCATTCTGTCCCTGATCAGCATGTGAATGTTGAGGGATACTTACTTCAAATATTTCTGAAACTGAGAAAGCCTTTTAGAAATCACATCTAAAAACAAACAATCCCCCCCCCCCCCCCCGGGCCCTCAATTGCATTACTGACTCTCAGACAAGTCCTTTGGTATTCATCCCTCCTCCTTGATTAGTTTTTGCTGTACCCTTCATGTTGGTCACTTATCTCACATCTTGAAGGTCACAGTCTGTAGTACCCTATTCCAGCGGCCCTGGGTTGTTTTTTATTCCTGAAGACAGCCTTGTTTTGGGCTCAGGAGGTTTAATCCAAGAATTGGCTCTGGATCTAATTCCCAGATCCTCAGTTCATTAGCCATGAAAAGTGATAGCTGCTTAAGATTTTTATGAGACATTGTTCCAAAAGCGGACCACAGAAACTGCACAATTACCCAGCCCATTGTACAAAGCCCTGGCTGCCTTTGGCACTGACACAAGGAGCTTGATAGCAATCAAACAGCTTAATGAAAAGCAGCAAGTTTGCTCTTGGTAAGGAGCAAGGAATCTGTGAAGTTTGTTTCCAAGTGGTGCTTTTTGTAAGGACACTTGTTAGGATAAAATTTAAATCGTCATACCCCTACTTCAGGAGAGCTGGCACTAAAGGATACACAACTTGTCTTTTTGACCCTTTCACACAAGCACTTGCAAACATCCAGCATTTAAAACTCATCTGTCTCGTCCTTCTGGGCTCTCAAGCAGATCTAGATATGGATGTCGAAGCTGGCCATTCACTGCAATTAGGCCAGGCAAATTGTGAGAAAAACAGCAAGGCAGCTGTACAGAAATATCAGAGGATTTCTTTTAGTCAGGGTGTAGTGAAACCACAATAACCAGTCCCATGTCCAAGTAATTACAAGGACGTGATGCAGGCCAGCAAAATATAAAAGGTTTAGAAGTAAAGTAGATACTCTACTGAGTGGTGGATTAAGACTAAACATAACCAGATCCAGTCCAGCTAAAGTGCTTTCAACAACTCCCGGGCTCCTCCAACCACCACACAGCCAACAGAAATCCCACTGCCCTCCCTCCGGTCCTCCCTCCTCCTGCCCTTCCCCGGCGGGCTCAGACCCCTGCCTGTCCTCCCACTGCCAACACCAGACGAGGATGAACTGGGGTCCCTCCAAGATCAGGTCCCAGGTCTTTAAATCCTGCCTTAACCCACTTCTCGGTCCACCCCATAGCTGGCTGCATTGCGTCCAAGCGCAGCAGGATGTCCTGGAACAGAAGGAAGCCCCTTGTGCTGCAACCTCAGCACAGAATCCCAGTGCCTGGGATCTGCTGCCCCAGTTCCCTGTGGACGTTTCCAGGGCGTTAAACAGATCTCATCACATCGGGAAAGTGAGTTACCTCACACAGAGAAAACCTCCCTGCCCCAAGAGATTGTCCACATAGAGAATTAGCCCAGAGCTAGCTAAAATTCTCACCTCAAATTACTCCACAGCAATTTCCCCACGCAAGTTTTTTGGAAGTCCCCACGCACGAAGGGCCAACAGAGGCTCAGCACAGTGTTGCTCACTGGTTTGTGTCTTTGGACCCACAGTCATTGCACCGATAACCTTCTGTGTTCTGCCAATATTTCTGCTCTATTCCTCACCAGATGTATTTATATAAAAAGCTATATATTGAAAAGAAAATTATACACAAAGCAACCAGCCAGGTCTTTCTAGGTCTGCCTGTATTAACATGAGAACGTTGCTGCTTGCAGTAAACAGGCAGCACCTTTCATGGGAATGTCCTGAAAGGAAAGAAAGTCAGTCCTCGGAGACAGTGAAGGGGTAGCAGCAGGCGCGACACAGGCTCGGAGGTGCTGTGCTCTCGTCCTTCAGTCCTCCACCACCTCCTGAATCCCTGCTGCTGACTGACACCCAGCCCACTGCCGACGGCACACAAGCTTTTTGTCTGCCTGAAGCAGCTATAGAAAAATCAAAGACATCCTTGGCTTCTCACTCGAAAGCAAAAAATAAACTTCGTAATATAGATCAAGCATATCAAGACATTTTCGCTAGTTTATTAAACGTAGAGAACAGCTATTACTGCTATTTATCTAATACGCTCTGCTGTGCAAACAACAGGCCCAATTTCAATAGCAGGGTAATTCTGTCAATGAATTACCATCCTAAGGGAAAAATTAGTTTAAATTAGTTTAGTTTGTTCTTTTGCTCTAACAAGTACATTCTAGATTGTAATTGGTTTTAAATCTCTTCTCTTTGGTACGTACACACTAAGCGTTGTGTCAGAGCAGGTGGCTACCTTATGTCTCTCTCATTTAGCCAATATTGCACTCCACTTAATTCATACATATGTTCAGACGCATGCATACACACCCAGAACAGATGTATGCACAAAAGCACACAGACACATATGTGGCTGCTGTTTAATAGAACAAGTACAGTAAAAACATTAGGACTGGGAAAATTTGGAAAACACCCTGCAGAAAAATAACTTTCATTTAACTTTTTAATTTTAAGCTATATTAAATTAACCATGATCACAAGAGGAGTATGTGCTGAAACCAGACAAGTTCAAGTGTTTGACGCCCTGATGTTTACATTTTGGAACAAATGGGTTTTCATTTCATAAGCGTAATACATGTAGACCACCCCTCTTCCTTCGACTTTGAAAAATGCTGAGAACATTAAGTGTGGCTTCACTCTGAAAAATCACTACAGAAATGGCAACTTCTTACACAAAGATTCTCTCCCCATGTCTAAACAGGGTCAAGTATGTTGACTTTAGTGACAAAACAGCTATTTACCAATTTTTAGCAATTCTGTGCCAATACAGATAATAGCACGTGTGCAGTGTTGTATTACTTCACATCAAATACTGCGTAGTTTACTGAGCTCTAATCACTTTTAGCCAGTGTAAATCCACCAAAAATAGTACGGGGTCTGTGGAAATCAGCAAGTGCCCCATTAACCTTTACAAGACTAACAACACTTGAACTGGAGGGAAATAGAAGAAAAAAAAATAGAAGAAAAAAAGAAGTCCAATTCTAAGGACACACTTATGTGAGAGAATTGACATGGATCTCACCAGAGATGATCCACGTGTACCGATGCAGACTTCCGCTAGAGACACACTGAAACTGGTTTGAATCAGGCAAACACAGCTTACTACAGTCTGACAATGCTCACAGGAAAGCGGGCTAAAGCGTGTTTTTATTAAGTTCTTGCAGTTGTCTGATTAGACTGGTTCTTGTAGCCAAAGAAAGTTTCCTAAAGCAGCTTCCAAAGCAGCATGGTGCACTTCCCGGTGTTGGGCAGCAGGAGGACCTGCACCATTGCCCACAACCCCTCGTAGGCAGCACCTCCAAACTTCTCCCCTTCATTTTTTAAGGGTTAAATTTGCTTTGACCAGACAGTATTTGCTGGGATCACCCATGGCTGGTTTTTGTTTGGTTGGGGTTTTTTTATTATTATTTTATTTGTTTGGTTTTGGTTGGTTGGGTTTTTTTTAAAAAAAAAAAAAAAAAAAAAAAGAGGCCGCAGAATTTGTTTCCTGCACATTCTCCTACACTCCGTGAGTATGTCAGAAATGTGACTCCAACTGTTGGTCAAACCTGTATTTTAACAGCTTCGTTTATTTTCATGACAACTTCACGCCACAGTTCTCACCTACATTTTAAGCACACTGATAACATTAAACAAATATAATGAGAAATGAAGAGAAATGCTTATCTCAGAAGAGTTAAATAGAACTGGAAGTGTAATTTAAATGGATATTTAAATGTGCACATAGGGCGAGGGATGCACCCTTCTCTCAGATAAAAATCCAAGTATTGAATTTCCTTGGTTTTGGTGGCCTGCTGAGTAAAAAGTTGGAGAAAAGAAACGTCTCTTTTTTGGGTGGAATTAAAATAGGAAGAGAGTATATAAGAAAATGGTTTATTTGTGGAAAAACACACTCTGGCTTGAATGCTAGTGTAGAAATGAAGTCTGCTGCGCTTTCTTTGTGTTCAGCCTCTGGCTGTCCAGCTGGTAACCAGATCATGTGGAACACAAGCCTCCGAAAGGTGGAAAAAGATCTGAAATATGAAGCACTGCTGTTTTACTGCTAATTCAATAGGAAAAAAAACCTATAAAATATTAAAGAAAGTATTTAAAAATATATTAAACACAATTTGTACCGTAATAGCTTAACCTGACATCAAAATGCAGCTTACAGCTTGTTTGTCCCGAGTTTCATAGTGTGGATAACAGAATAACGGGCAAAATGTTCCATACAGCCTCCAGCGTTTGACAAAATAGGATTTGGGCTTCGTTAAAACAAATTCCAGGTGGAAAATTGGGCATGCTGATAAAAGCAGTGCAGGAAAGAGTGTTAGCTCTGATAGGGTAGGATGGGTATTGAATTCACTCTTAACATTACAAGACTTAATTAAAGAGGTTGACCTGAGGACCCCAAACGGTGACAAGCTAAGATAGCCATTCCCGGTACAATGTGGTGTTACTAAAGTTAATTCTTATTAATATGTCTCAAGTTGGAATGTATACAGAATATCCTAATTCAGGGGAGACGCACAGAGTGCGTACTGCATCACAGCTTACAAACTAAAACAAAGAATATACATATGCAGATAAGGCATAAACATTAGTGTATTTGAATATAGACTAGTTATCCAATGAACACTAATTTTTCTTTATGAGTCAGAATGCTTTTACGTAATTTCCTATGGTCTTAAACATCATCATCTCTCCAACGTCCTTTCTTAATCAGAAGAAATCGAAAGGACAGTATAAGGGCTTAGGAAGACTCTTAGTTCTTGAATCTGTGTGCATGGTGGTCTACGGTTCAGTGCTGACAACTCCCAGCCAGCAGTTATACTTGCAACCATCATATAAATATTATTCTTGAAACAGAGAAAGACTTAAATTAATAGATTTTTTTAAAGACGTTCTTCTCTGATTAATTTTTTGGCCAGAATGTCAGTCACGCGCACACTCTGATGCCTGTGCTTGAAGTCTTTACCGTTGTCCCTCATCTGCCTTCCGCCCACTATTGCCCATCACATTTTTCATGTAAACCAACAAGAAGCTGCCCAAAGACAGTCAACCCTAAATTAAAGATGGAACATTCCTTAAGTGAGATTTATGTAGAGGAAGTGACTTGTGTGAGGTGGGGAAACCTTGGACGACGGTAGGGCATCACTGTCAGTGCCTGACCTTAATCCCCATAGAAGTTTAACTGTTAAAGTTCTGTGTTCAAAAACCACCAGTGTTATATTGCCGCAGGTTCCTAATTCACTTACAAATAGGATGCTTTGCCTTTGCTTGCCTATCACTTACCTAGAGGCTGCACAGGAGGGGACGGGACCAGAGCCCATCCATAGCTGTGACCTGGACTCTTTCCCGCATGGACTGACCTACAACTATGGATGAGGTTTCCTACAAGGCAGGACATGTTCAGCCTAAAACGTGCAGCTTGCTGCCCTTCCTCCCTGCAGACCTAACCCTTTGACTACTCTCCACCCACAACAAAATCCCATGAAAAATGCTGGTCCCATATGCAGCACAGGAATGCATTCACCATACTTCCCATTTTGTTTATTCACCCTTCCTTTTCCAGGTAGACAGAGAATAAAAAGGTAATCCAGCATTACAGCAGGGGAAAACTACGTGCTGCAGTTCAGGAAACCAGTGAAGGTGCCCAGGGAAGCATCTGCTGGACAATTCCTGAAAGAAATACAGGCAGGAATATGACAGGAAGGACCCGGGAGCATCGTGCCCTGGTAGCCGTAATGTCAGTGGGGCACATTGTGTTTGTGTTTGGTTCCCACAGGTTGGGGATGTGCTGCATCTCTTCCAAGCTGTCAATATTAATGTCATTTTCAAAGCAAACTGTGATTGTCCCCTCATCCTTACCTTACCTTCTGTATCTCTTATTTAAATATCTCCATCATGGAGTTGGTCATGCCTCAGGAAATTTTATTTCACCGAAATAAAGCAAAGAGACACTGAATACTTTGGAAATCACAGAACTTACAACATCTGCAAAAGTTAAGGTGTAAAAGAAAAAGTTATTTTCCCCCTTTGATAACTTCCTCATTCACCAAAACAGGCCCCAGTCAAAATCTACAAAAAGAATTTTTGAACATAGTGAGCCTAAAAACCATCTGGCCAATCAAATTTACAACAATAGAAAAAGTGTAATAAAAGTTTACTTCTTTTGAAGAATAAAGATGTATTTTTTAAAAGCTTTATATACAACACTGAAATTAAGGTACAATTCTAAACGAAACCCCACTTGAGCTGCAAGACTGACTGGAGACAAGCAGCAAACAAAAAACAGCTTAACTGTATACTGCCCTCATCATTAAAAAGATCCTCTGATAATCCTTGAAAAGACCAAAATGAATAATTCTATAGGTGAATTCAACACACTTTCTTATCACGTGACTATCCATACTGCTGCACCTAAAATATCCTGAATTGCCAGCACCACTCTGACGGGCCACCTTAAACCCTGTAGCTCTGGGGTAGAGTGTAAGAATAAGGCATCATCATATAAGCTTAATGGCATGACCAGATCTCTCCTGTGATTGTTCTGGTATACAAGACAAATACTACCGAAGCTGTATTTCTCTGCTCTCTCTAAATTACTGTAGCAAATAAGAAGAGAACATACGAATGGCTGTGCTGGGTCCCACCAAATGTCCACTTAGTCCCGTGTTCAGCATCCAACAGTCATCAAAAACAGGTATCCAGGGAAGAGTGTAAAAATAGAGCAGGCATATAGCGATACTTCCCTCAAACACTCTCCCAGGCTCCAACAGCTTGTTGCTCAGGGACTTCCTGAGCAGAAGGGGGATGTTTGTGTTTAATATCTCTTGATGGATTTCTCTTTCCATGCACTTGTCCAGTCTCCCCTTGCACCTATGTAAACTTACAGCATCCATCAGATTTGAGCGGTGTGAAGGGGAAACTTTCACCATACTTTCTATACTTCTCCCTTCATTTGCAGCATGATTGAACAGGTTGTTGCTTTAAAAGGACAGAGCACATCTTATTGATGATGACTAATCAATGCTATATCTCTAAGTGGCAACTAATCTTATATCCAGACTCACATTTTCATTTCAGTGAGAATCACTCATTTGCGGTACACTTTGTCATTCCTCAAGTGACTGTCTTTTATGGTCTTACTTTCCAAGGGCTTGTTCTGTTTGGTGAATTTTGTGCATAGTTTAACGCTTTATGAGTTTTCCAGTGCCTTTCTTCAGGAAGCCTCTGTGATATCAGCCAGAATTCCTATTTAACTCTATGATTTCCCTCCTTCACTATTAAGAAATTATTGGAAACTTGTTTTTTGAAAAAGCTAGATCAATAGCAAGGAGGCAAGGGCCGTCAGTGTCTTCACATGGTGAAAAAGTAGTTCCCACCAAAAAAGAGACAAAGAAATCCAGTCTAATGTCTCCACTATTTTGCAATTGTGCCCTTAGACACAGGTTGGGCTCTCCCCGACACTGGGATGCAGGTTTCACTATTACCATCATGTATATGTATGCTGCTGCTTTACAGTACTTAACAAATGCGGTACCTTACTTGCCTTTTTTAACTTTATGTGCCTAAGCACCATGTGTTTACACTTATTTACTGTATTTTAAAAAAATGTGGTTTCTTGTTATATGTTTAAAAGTCTTTTTTAGTGTAACTACCTCAGAGACCCCTCCCCTTCAGCACATGTGCCAGGTAAGACTCCCGGCTTCATTTACTCCCATTATGTGAAATCCCACGGTAGCCACCGCTTCATCACACTTCAAACATGAAGTGCTCTTCAGCGCTTTGGTTTTTTGGCTAAAGAATCCATAGCAATTCATGTATTTGCCTTGCCGAACAATGAATAGAGCCAAAGATCTGATTATGCAAAGAATCCCGCTAGCAACAGTTAAAAAACAATACCTGCAATCTATATAGGCTGACCTCTCTTAGCAAGAGACAGAGGCATTTTTCAGAACTAGAGAGTGACATCTGTTCATCTCAAATACCCACTTCCCGAGCTTATCATGTTTGATACTGCATGTTTATTCTTATTTCATATTTATGTTGTGGCATCATCTTCAAGTTTTGTACCAATGGAAGAAGTGACAGCAACTGCCTTAAAGAACTAACAAGTTAAATGTCAAGCTGTAGAAGTGGATAAAATTAGTAAGTGGGGCTGGATAGGTGACAGGGGAGAGCATGTACTAACCATAACTGGATATGAACGACTCACAGCAAATGAGCTGCGCTGCTCACAGCTCGCTGTTTGCTCTGCCATTACCAGGCTGCAGTCTTTAGGAGGCAGAGATGGGTTTTTTTCGGAGATGTGAAAGAAGGGAGGACAGCGGCTTTGGGGACTTTGAGTGCTTTTCTCACTCTTTAGTGACAGTATGGGAGAAAGTGCAAAAACACTCATCAGAAAAGCAAGTAATCAGAGAGGATGAGAATGAGGGCAGGCATCCAAACAAAACCACGACGGAGAAGCTTGGGCAAAACTGTAAGGGGATTGAAATAAAGACAGAAATGTTGTTGGATGAAGTGGAGCCAACAAAGGGCCTTAAACAGAGCTGTGACGTAGTCAGAGCAGTGAAATAATCTCATTGAACATATCTGCAGCAGATCTGAGAGGAGCAAGGCTGCCGGAGCGAAGGCTGAGGGAGCAGGGGCAGGGTGATCATCGCCGAGACAGAGCCGGGGCTCCGGGAGCAGACAGCAGATCCTGGGTGAGACAAAATTTGCAGCCTTGACACAAATCAAAGGAGGCTGGCATATCAAAGTTAAAGCCAGGCTTATGAGATAGACCCTGCGGGTGTCTTGAGAGCAGAAACAACAAAATAACAGTAACAGTGCATGGAGCTCTATGTGGTATAAAATTACTACCTCTGCTTTATCAAGAACACATCACCTCCCCATCTCTTGTGCACTGATCACCTGCCAGTTTCTGTTTGTCCCTGGGTACAGAAATTTTCTGCCCATACGGAGTCCTCGATCACTTAGTTATCTGTAGACATATGGCTATTAACCACACACACATTAACTAAGGCATTGGATCATATATTTTCCATATAGATTTGGATCTTCTTTTGTGGCTTGGATGCACACATATAAGTTCTGGGACCAAGATTACTCAAAAAAATTTCACTAGCAGCTTAATTCTGAGATGTGACTCCCACTAGAAAAGATGTTAAATTTGGTACCTTAAGTTCAGTTGGATTTGCAGGAGGCTCAACACCATAAATTCTGTAATTCACAGTTTTGGTCTCCTGTTTCTTCTGTCAGTCCTTTCTTCTACTACTGACAGCCCATCCAGGATTTTCTAAACAATACACCCGATAGGTTTGAGATGGGGATAATCAGACTATGTAAAAATGTCCACAGACCCCAAATTCCTCCTGCATGACACACAGTATATTTGTCCACTTCTTGTAAAAGTCTCAACTGTCTGCCTTAGGGCATTATAGATTCTCCTAATCTCATCTGAGACAAGTACAAAAAGTACATCTGACTTTTCCCTCTCTTAAATTAACCGACTGATGCAAAGAGAAGGATTCACAGTGTTGGTCTAACCATCATAACTGCTCTTTCATCTCCTGCTAGGTTTCACTCCTGCTCTTCAAACAGAAGGGATGAGGTTAAGATCGGGCTGTTTCCTGTTGCTTGTGTATCTGATGTTCAAACCCCTGACATCAGAGGTTATAAACTTCTATTTAATGCTACTTTGAAACTGATTCCTTTTCCAGAAATAATAAATATTTTCTGAGACCATGTAGGCAGAGTTACTGGCTGCATTGTGTAACAGAAAGATCACGGGTATGTTACAATCTCCACTCTTCGGATGCTCCTCATTCTCCTGGTCCTGGATGTGCTACGTCAGCCATAATAAAGGGGCTTCCAAACTCCACAGCCTCCATGGCAGTAGGACAGAGATCCTTATTGTGATACGGCCATCTTGGTGAAAGGAACCGTACAAAGAACAACCTGCTGTCTTCAGTTGCTGTTCATTTATATTTAAATCTTTTTCTTTTCATCCAGTGACAATGACAGTGCATGCCTCATTGCTATCCATGGACAAATGGCTGATAACTTTGTGCTACGTAGACTCCCCTCTATGTCCTCTGCCACAGAACTAAAAATATGCAGGAAAGTTTGTAAAAATGCTCAGCTTTTCCTTCCACAAAGATGATGGAGGAAAAGGACTCTGCCACTGGGTACCTCCCTGTACTAATGGGAAATGCTGGGGACGGCCATGTGATAAAGAACAGTGACCCCAGAACCACCAACCTCTGCAGTAGCAAAGCACGGGCAACGGGCAACCATACTCCATGGTTACAGATACCTACACAATGGTTTCGGAAAGTAAGCAGGAAAAAATTGAGCAACTTGGCCTTTTCTGCCTTTGGTACAACAAGCCAGAAAGAACTTCATGTTCTCAGAAAAGCCTTGCGGCAGGGTCAGGCTGCGGCAGGGATCACGGTCCAACTTCACACTGCAAACCGACCCAAAGGGAGAGCCGCTTGCCACCAGTACCACCAGATCATGTCTCTTCTTAAAAAGAAAAGAAAACCAACCCCCAAGCAAAATGCCCCACATAAGTCCCCAGGGAAGAGGAAGAGCAGGTCTCACGCCCATGAGCCAACCTACCCCTCCACCACCTCAGCCAAGGCAAAATCCACCTCTCGCTATAGGTGTCGCTGTGGACCTATCCAGAGCACCTGGAACATCACACATGTATGTGAGATAGGGAGCAAGGGAAGAAGAATGAATACTTGAAAATTAATGATGTCAGCCTGTCTTCATATATCAAGCTAATTTGAAAGGGCTTTAATTTTCTTAAAGGATAAAAAAAGGTTTCTTTGCTAGATTAAACTTGCAATTGTCATTCATATATTGTTTATAAGGTACTCATCTCCTCACTCTGTATTTTTTTGTTTTTGATTTTGTATACTAGTTAGCAGTGAAGACTTGTCTGCGTGTATCAGAAGGAATAAAGAGAGAAATGTCCTTAACTGTCAGTTTTAATAAGAGGAGTCAACATGCCTCTATTCAGGTTAAATATTGCCCTGTCACATTTCAATAGAGTCAACAGATTTTTTTAAAGAAAAGTCAAAAGCACGGTGTTTGCAAAAAATAATAATAAAAAACCCTACCCCCCACCTCCTTGTCATAGAGTGTCAAAGCCCTTCTTTATTGGGGGGGGCGTGGAGGCAGGACAGAAAATTCTTTTGTAAAATGTGAAAAATTACTACTCATAATTGGCACTGACATGAAAAAGGTTGGGTTTTTTTGTTAGAAAAACAAAGAAAATCTCTAATTTAATAATCACCTGCAAAGTGTTATTGTGATGGGAACAAAAAACACACAATCAAAGTCATCTCTTTTAAGTAACTATAGTGTTTTTAAGCAATCACTGCACTTTACTGCAGCTCATACACATAAACTGATGATGTGCAAAGTATAACAAGACACTCCAAATTCCTGAAGTAAAGTTTCTCAAATAACAAGTGACAAGCTACACAGAAGAAGAGCAAGAAAGAATCTGTCAGGTAAAAAGCAATCACCAAAATGAACTAAAAGTAGGAGATTCCACAGTGATTGATACCACACGAAAATTTGCAAAAGCTGACTTCATCTACTGGGCAAAGTCTGATCTTCCTTACAGTCTGGTAAAGAAGACCTGCATGACCTGTGCATGCAAACTCACATAGGGTTCATCTTACCTGGTCAAGACTGGTCTAGTTCTATGGAGAAAGATGAGATACAAAGCAAATGTCTTGTAGAATAAAACACAATTTAAGAGTTCCTAATTTACTTCCAGTGACAGTGTTCAAAGTCCAAGATCATTATTTGGAATTACTTGTGCTTTACTTTATTGAGGAGAAACACTGTTTAGAAGCTAGTTCCTGGTCCATGTTGCCTTAATTCACAATCACAATGTAATAATATTTAATAAATAAGAAGGGAATACAGACCTCAGGAACTCATACACAGTTCCAGAACTGGACAAGAGGAGGATGAGAACAGAACCACTTCTCAGGAGAGCAGTGCGAACCAATTTATAATCCAGCAATTCCATCTGTCCCTGCAGTCATCCCCAGCCCAGGAGATGCAGAGGGATGGACGGCTGCAGTTTCAAGCAGCCTCTCTGGAGACCCGCTCCACGCCTACCCTCGGAGCCCCTGCTGCCGACACTGTCCCGAAAAGGACAGCTGTTTCGATGAACTACAAGAGGCTCATAAATCCTCAAGCTAGATGTGAGCCTTCTTTTTCATGGGGCAATCACCAGGGGTGACACTGTGTCCTGCATTTGGGGAACATGCGGTATTTCACAGAAATCCCAACATCTGTAAAACCAGTTTCGTGCAAAGTTTCCAAAGCAAAGCTCCCATAGGTCAGCGATGCCAAAAAATCTCCTCTCAGTTCAGGTAACTCAGATCCCTAAAATCCAGGTGGTTCCCGAGATTTGGTTTTACAAGCCATCTGCCAGATGCTTACATTTCATTTCGCAGACGGTCTAATTTTCCTGAAATGGCCCTAAGATTTATTCAGTGAAACTGAATCCTGCTGCGTGTAAAGCCGGGAGAGGCTGAGCGGAAAAGCAGAGGCCGCTGCTCTGTTTGCCTCCCCTACAAAGGCACGCAGGCCGGCAGGACATGCTCAGGATGTTTTTTCCATCCTGCTCGGAGTACGCTTCCTTTGGTGCCTGCTCCATTATTTACAAATTCAATAACCAGCACGCTCCCCTCCGACTCGCCTCCGTGCCGGCTGCTGCCACGAGAAACCCCTGCAGGAACCCGGCTGCTCCCACGGCTGGCACTGGGGACAAAAGGCTTATCCCTTCTGCTGGCGTTCCAGCCCCATGCGGCTCCGGCAATAGCAGGACAATGGTCCTGCGTTACACTGTGCTTCAGGAGCACAGGGGACTCCAAAACACCCATCCCAGACTCCAAGAGCAAAATATGAAGGGGCAAAATGGAGTTGCAAGAGTTCTGAGAAAAAAAAGCCAATACTGGTAAATAGAAGTACTTCATTAAAAAAAAAAAAGATAAGAGTAAGCAGGTGCTTTATTAGGGAAATCAGCAACTCCAGATAACAGCAGTTCTCCGCTTCCCCAAAGAACACACAAACCTCACCATGCTTCCTCAGTCCCCAGACTTCTCACTTTAAAAGCAGAAATTGATAAATCAATGTCATGCACAAAGATCATCAATGAAATGCTCTGCCAGATTATTTAACAATAGATTTGTTTTCACATGAAAATGACTTTTTTTGGAACTATCCCTAAACTCACAGAAACACACGCTAAAAAAGAAGTGCAATTTTCTGTGAAAACAGTAGTTTGCTCGAAAATAGTGCACAGTTCAAATAAAAGCCATCTTCAAGTTCACAGATCCATCTATCTACATGCAGATACCAGATTAAGTTGGTGGTGCCAATGTTCAAAAAGAATACTTCATTAGAACATTAATTGAAATTGCATTTGCTTGCTTTATAGCATGCAATTTGTGAAGACATCAAACCCAGAGTGACTTTGTCTTGAAACGGGGAGTTCTTTGCTCCTGCTGCTTTCTTGGTAAATATTTATCTTTTAAATGGCTTGTGGGCTTTAACGACTGCAACAAATTCTTTCATTCTGCCCAGGCTGCACCACTGTGTTTTAAGTGGGAAAGGAAGCAAACCCTGGAAGACCCATACTGAAACATACTAAGACATGCTGGAGGTCTGGATCTCTGTTTTGGAATTCAAGAAGTGACATTTTCTAGTATCTTTAATTTTTTTCTCTTGTCTTCCCCCACCCCTTTTGCACAGGTTTGTATGATAACGACACCCTTTGCCCAAGCAGCCAGGGCCACAGTAAGGTCCTTCTCTGTGGCAGAGTAAATGCTCATGAGGTCAATAGTACGTTCAACCCAATCCTGTTTATTTACAATGTATTCTACTCCCTGTCAAGCTCTTCCTAAAAGATGCTTTCAGCTTTGTATTTTCTATAAGTGAAGTAAATTTGGTAGAAATTGAAATGGTTTCATCCCTCCCACTCGTTATCTAACGTCTCTCAGCAGCAGAGGATGTTGCACATCTGAAGGTTTCCCATTCCTGCAGGATGCACTGTCATTACTGAAATTATGACCTGATGTCACAGGAAGCTAATTTTCCTTGGCGTTTCACTTTTAAATTTAGCCTTCCATATGCATACTTTTCTGAAGCAGACGTTGCTAGTGTGACTTCATATAAACAGACAACAAATATTTTATAAATTAATCTTTGTAAGACAGGGTTCATTAATCTGTAAGAGACTCTAGTTGTATGGTAACCCAAAGGGCATAACACTGAAATTCTGTGATGCTTTCTGACATACAAAAGTAGTTCTAAATTTGCAGTCATTATCCAAATAAGCCTCTTGATAAGTCAAAACCAATCATATACTTGGTTTGTGAAAAAAATGCACAGAAATTTCACTAAATCCTTACCTTCACAGGTAATACACATTTAATTGCGTAGCTTCATATAAAGTGGTGTTTAATCACAGTTTGGGTTTTTTTTGCTTAATACACACAGGCATTATAATGTATCTAGCAAAGCCCACAATGACAACTGCAGGACCGAAAAAACATCTAGCACTTTGTTCAGAAAATATTTCAAAACTACTTCTTTGACAATTAAAAGATGACATCATGCTCACCACTCACAAAGGAGATCTTAGTCCTTCCACATTTTATCATGCTTGTTTGGGTCGGGTTTTTTATTGGGTTTTTTGTTTGGTTTGGGTTTTGGTTTTTTGGTTGTTTTTTTTTTTAAACTTACGCAATTTGTATCTTTCTCACCCTGATACATACAGGGAACTTTCTGGAGTTCGCACAGAGACGAGTTCTTGGGACTTGGGGGTATTCTTTCAGTACTAAAATGAAAAATGGCAAAAAAACACCCAGTCTAGTAGTTACCTTAATAAATATTAAAACTCTTGTTTGCAGGTGCATGTCTGAGCACGCACACAGACTATGTTTACAAGCAAAGGTATGTGCATAAGCAGTTTTTCTAATTTGCATCTGCGGCCATAATATTTTGGCACACAGGTGAGTACTTCCATTCTTTCTCTAGGTGCCCTTATGAAACTCCCACAAAAATCTGGACCTGTATATCTGAGACTTCACTGCCTAGCGAAGCTTGGAGCCTTTTTTCTTTCCATGCCAGCATTGTTTTCATTAAGCACAGCCATTTTTCCTTTTTCTTCTTTTTTCCCTTGCCACATGTATAACATTTTCAACTTTGGATCAGTATATTTGACTCTAGCAGGACTCTAGAATGTTTTAGCAGGAACAAAACTTTTAAGAGATTACTGCCCAGCACACCCTGGATTAAATCTTACAATTAGGAACTCAATTTGCATTCTCAAAGTGAAATCTATTGTTATAACTGCAACTGTAGTTGACACAGTAGAATAAGCTATTGTTGAAGTAATTCCTGCAAAAGGTCATATTCTTAAAGCCTTCAATTTCTCTTGACAACCTCTCAGAAACGAACAGCACAGTTGCTCTGTGTCCAAATAAGCCGTACTGACCACCCCGCGTACTTCCGTCAGCAGCGTGGACTATTACCACCCATCACGGACCTTCCCGGCTGTAAAATACGCTTTGGGATATTTGAGAGACCTCGACATTGACAATCCTGAGAAGATTTCATTCTCACCAGCCGAGGGCCAGCGTCGAGAAGTCCTCCTGCCCATAGGCTGCTGGCGAGCAGCGGGGGGCTGCGGTAGGGAAGGGGTGCAAATGGGTGACAATGGCACTAGGGACACCGGGGGTGCAGGAGGGGCTGCAGGTGTACCCCAGCACTGCTGTGCAACGCTGATTGCCAGCCCATGCGCACAGCGGAGTCCCCATCTCTGTGCTAGAGCATCATCACGGTTGAACTTGATGATCTTAAAGGTCCTTTCCAACATAAATAATTCTATGATCTTCTGGGTGGAAAAAGTTGCTTGCCAAACCCAGGAATTTTGCCAGGCTGACTGGATGTTATGACCTACATTTTTTTCTGTGTGGATTGTCTCTGCTTATATTTATGAGTTAACCCCTGTTTGAGGAGTTTTCCTTGCACACATCCCTGTATCCCGTCTCTGGGCGGAAGGGGGGAGGCAACTGCAGTGAGGATTCCCAACATTGTCTTGTAGCAGATTCGTAACAAGACATCCTCCCTCCAAAGTGACTATGTGTGTCATTTCATTATACCAGCCCTGCTGCTGTTGTTACACACTAATAAACTTTAGGAGTGTAGAGTTACTCAACTGAACATTATGTTAGTCTTAACATTATCCAGGGGTAGGATTGTCAGATTCATAAATTATTCTCTCATTGAACAGTGAAAGAGAGGGAAACCTCCTAGTTATGATTTTACTATAAATATCTCTCTAGTGGAGAAGATGCAGGCTCAACAGAATTCAGCTTTTAAATTGCTCCTAAGAATTACCTATAATTCTTCCCCCCGCCCTTTTTAATCATACTAAATATGGCCATGTACCAGAGAGGGAAGTGTGTTGCCCATCCAGCGCGCACAATAATTCCTGTCTATTCTGTTGGGCTTTGTGTCACGCAGAAGGCATAATGTCTTATTGATGAGCTGATATTAAGCTATTTTTACAGTGTCAGAACACAGGAACTCCTTTTCAGAGACTTTTCTATGCAATTTTGTCCAAGAAAAATCTCTGAGAGGAAACTAGCTGTGTAACACGATGTCACTACGAGTACATTGGTAATACACAACAGGCTAACTTGGCCAGGGAGCATTCAGAATCTGTGTTTAAATTCCTTCAAAAACAAGAAAGCATTGTATGTGCTGGACACTTGTCCTCAGTTCTAGCCAAAACTTCTGACTCAGTAAA
>VZSZ01007079.1:343008-377814 GCA_013398815.1 Ibidorhyncha struthersii | reverse complement strand
CTGAGGTTTCTTTATTGCTGTCAAGAGCCAGGAAAGAGGCTTTTTGGACTGGAATATCATCAAGATAAAGAGCACCTTAGAACAAAAGCTTTCTGCAGCAAAGGGCAGTGTTTACCTTTCCAGTTTGAGAGCATGTTGTTTGAGGCAATCTCCCCTTTCACATTAACACTTGTTTGCGCCATAGAAAGGTGTTTTTAAGGACACTGAAACCGGGCTGCCTTTTTCTCCACTCTATTAGACACGTGGGTACCGCTGGGATGGGTGCCTCACACACACCTCTCTAGACAGGATGAGCCGAGACGCAGAAGTATATCTTTAGTGCAAGACTCCCGCAGCCCACCGCTGCCCGCACTCTGCGCCCGCCCGGTTTCACGCCATATCCAGTCTTTGCCTTTTATACCGAGATAAAACAAGCCACATTTCATAGTGGCCCCAGCTCCGTGTGCCTCTGGGATCAGCTGCGGCCGGGCACCCTTGTTAGAGACACTTTAATCCGGACTCATTGGAGACTGTGTCGCTGCCTCGGCTACCTGGGTTGACTCCGTGCTAAGCCCTTATTGTGTTCAGGCAGCAGAGGAGAAAAATAGGGATATTAACCTCTAACACTGATGAAAATAATAGCCACAATAAAACAGGGATGAAAACCACAGTGGCAGTAATTATTCTGCTCTAGTTTACCCAGGAGTGAGCAGAGCCTGTAGGAATTTCTGAAGTCCCTTCGGCCGGTGCACGGGGCACAGTGGGGCTGGGGGGACCATGCCGGGGTGGTGGGTGAGCAGCCCCCGGCCATGGGAAGGACCTCACTCCAGCAGGTTAACGTATCCGGCACGGCCGGGCTCCTCTGATCTGTCTGGCAGAACCTACTGTGGAAAATATACCGGGCTATATGTCAAATAACCTAAACCAACTGGCCAAGCACACTAAATTCTTGCTTTTGTGTCTGGCTCTTAAATTCCTACAGACCTGACTTAACAGACAAGAGAGGGCCATAAAAGCGAACCTGTGAAACAAAAATAGACCTTTAGGGATTTCTTATACGCACACAGCAGGGATACCAAAACTACTTTCATTTGTTCATGCCGTGTTCCTTGGTGTGCATATGTGGGCACGTATGGATATCCGCATCTGCCTGATGTATAAGCGTATATAACCAACCATCAAGGCTACGTCATGCAAGGATGGGTGTCGGTGTATGGGCTTTATGTGTGGAAGAGCAATGATCGTTGCTATTTAAAAAGCAACTGTTTCTTCTCCCCCCCCCCTTTTTTTTTCTCTGAGATTCTCCATGTCTGTAATTAATTTTTGACATATATAGCACAATTCCCTTCCATGAGTTATCTTAGTTCTTCTCAGGTTTAAATGTCAGTCTTCTTTGAAATCTTCTCATTCAAAAATCAAGTTGGATCTAATATAAAATTCAAAGGTGCATCTAATAATAATGAAATAATAGCAACAAAAAACATGCACCCGCATTTATGCCAAAGAACAAGGGATATAAGATACAAAAATGTAGGGAAAAAAAATTAGAGGGAAAATCATGATATTGCTGAAGTGCTGCTCTCACACTAAGACCAGGGGGATTGGGATAAGGCTAAAGTTAATTGCATTTCCAGATGACAAACCTCTCACCTCTGAACTGAATGGCTCTTTATAAAAGCTATCAGTAATAAACTGTAAATCTCAGCTATGATTGCAAATAAAGGTCATCCCTTTCATGCTGCCACTTTCCCGGGCCTTATTATATTCCTGTCTGAACCTTTCTTACTTCTTAAGGTGTGCTAGCTGCCCATATAAGCAATCAGTAAGGCTTTTTGATTTTATTTTGAAAGACACAAGGCAATCGGATTTACATTCTGGCACTGCACTGATCCAAAATGGAAAATCACTGAATTCTGACAAGACGACAGAATCCTGCTAGCAGAATTAATCTTCATCTTATATTAATGCAAAGAAAGGCAATCCCTTCCCTCTCCTTCCCTCCACTCCTGAAATTTATATTTTCTTCACCACCAGTACAAACGGACATCTCCAATTTTCTTTTACCTAAATGTAAAGATTATTGTGATAATACTCAAGGGGCTGCAGCTGGTTAAGTGACCAGGCACCCTGTCCTCATCACGTCCTTTGCAAATCACTCAGCCTCCCTGTGACAATGCACTACAATAGGCACTACTCTGATGTTCCAGGCTCGCTGTGGGCAGAAGACACATCGTCCAAAGCCTTTGCCCAAATACCAGTGACTGCTATTACCAACAACCTGGATTAGTGCAGTCCTGTCCCAGACAGCACTTGGGACTCTCTGTAGAGAATAAGTTGTTGGGAGTTGGACAATGTGCAGCAGGAAAGCAAAGCCTGAACCCACCACCCCATCCAGCCACCCCAGAGCCAGTTCAGCACTTGGCAGTACAGGCTGCTAGACCACGACCGACTGCCAGTAGAGCTTCTTGTCTGCTAACAAAGGGTCCAAACAAGACCCAGCAAGCAAGACGTGCTGGTTTGATAGGAAGCAGCAGCCAGCATTAGGATGGGTGGTCAGTGCTCTGCCTCTCACCCTTACCTCGCATCAGCCAATCAGGAGACCTATAATAATTCAGATTAGCCAGATGTTCTCAAGGTTATCTTACCAGACTCTGCAGGGGACATGTGGGATGCTGGGATCTGACTGTCTATTCAGAAAGAAAATTCTCCATCAGAAAAAATTTACATCAGCTCAAATGCTTATGAGTGATTTTTGTTTCTCTGTAGAATATTTCATATTCGTTAGCGTCAAGCTTTTTGACACAAAGAATCCATTCCTCTAACCTGAAGCTGTGCGAAAACAGAGTTTATTACAAAGGCTTTAACCCAGGTAAAGAAAACATTAAATAAGAAGCTTAATGAATTTGGGGGAAATCCTTTTTCATTGCTATGAAGTACGCCAGAATCAGAATTTAGGACCCAGTCTAGACACTGTGATTTTAGTTGCCCCAGACCAATGTTCTGGGTGTGCAGGTGTTGCTGCACAACACGGGGCAAGCTTCCACCAAAAAACATGTCAACAGTTCAGTGGCCCCAAGAGACATAACGAAGCCCACGCCACACTCATCACACCTGTCCTTCCGAGCACAAGCTAGAACAGAACCAAAACTAAACAGCATCTGCCTGATGAAGTATCTAAGGTGAGACCAAACTTAGAAGACATTTGCCACATCTGTCAAGCGAGAAGGGAGCTAGGAGATGGCCAGGGTCACAGCCCAGCATAGCAGGTTTATTGGCTACCCACCGGCTCGCTGGGACATGGAATGCGTCTGAACTGCTGTCATCTCTGGTGTGGGGCTGAGGGACTTCCACACTTACACCCATCACCTGGGGCCAGACCTGCTGCAACATCTGCAAAAGCCGCAGAAGATTTGTCTTCACCGGATGGGGTGAATTCTCCTTAAAGGCTGTGACTGGCGTGACAGACTCGTTAATTTAAGAGGCATAATGAAACACACAGTCTTCAGATTTAAGGTGATTTGGGACCAGGGAAATCCAGACAAACTTAGCTTTACAAAATGTTTATGTTTGCAGCATATGCAAACAGGAAATTTAAGGAGAGCAACAGCCTGATAAGTCTGTTGTACCCTTTAAATGAGGGGAAAAAAAAGAGATAGACTCAAATTGCACAACCATAGAAGCAACTGGTGTAAGGAACAAATAGACTTGTCTATGGGATGGGATAATTATCTTCCACATCTTCAGGCTCTTGGAAAATGTGACAATAGCATATCTGAATGAGGCTTCTGACAAGTCCCAGATGCAGCCAGGTTTCTTTTAGTTTAGCTTTTAATTTAAACTGCTCATTTTGAAAGTGATATACTGATAGCTCTAGTCAGAGGCAGGAAGTAAGCACTTTTACAGCACTTGAACAATGTCCCTCACTCACAAATTACATCGGCCTCAACATATCATTCCTCCAGCCCTGCATGATCTTGCCAAGGTACCACACTCCTCACCTACTCTATCCCTGAATTCTAATCTTGGGAAGATGGTAAAGAGAGACTCCTAGTCAAAGGAGTGTGGCAGTGTACACTGATTTTATTTTTTTTTTTTAAGCGCTTTGTTTCCTTAGCTGTTTTACTTGCATTAACACATGAACTTCACAGATACTTCTAGTAGTCTCAGTGAACAGCTGTGGAAATTAGATGACAAAGCTGTAGCTGTAATAATACTTCACATGGACATTGACAGACTTCCTTTATCTTGGCTTTTAAGAGTTTTACAAAACTGAGTAAATATCATCATTCTGCCATACAGGAAAAACAAATTGGTTGATGAAATTAAACCCCCATTTTCAACATAACAACTGATTTTAGACATCTTACTCAGAACCGAGACATTGTAAATCTTAAGATTATCATAGTATTTCTCAGGTACTTGTCTAGACAGAAGCATGCTCAAGGACTCATCCCTGGCACGTGCTCCCTCTGCACCCACACAAGCTGAGGTCTTGCTGAGATCACTGAGCAGGTCACCCCAAGACACAGCCATGCCCTGGCTCCAGTGCCATGTCTGCTTCATAGGTCATGGTGCACCTCCTCAGTGGACATAAGCAAATGCCTTCCCCTTATCTCTGCAGACCGCAAGTGCCTTCATCCATATTTCACTTCCTACATCTTCTCACAGCTGGGAAGTCATCTCTTGTTCCACACTTCCCCCTCAGCCTTCTGTTTGGATGCCCAGAAAAAAAAAAAAAATACACCAACCTTGCAAAAATAATTCGAGGCATTAACTATCTGTAGCACATAACAGCCTTCCTCATGTCAGAGCATCCCTACTTTGGGTGTGCTTGACAGATATAACCTTGAAAAAGTAGTGTGTGGTGTATGGAGTGCATTCATTAGTTTTTCTTTCTGTAATGTGTCTATGTTTGCAGTAGATATCATTTAGCACTCATGCAGGTATTTCTTCATCCCTGGGGAATGAGGAATACGTTTTAGGTATTTCCACATTGATAACTATGAAGAATCATAGTTCAATGGAGTTTTTAGGGGGAACCGGACTGATAGTGATCTACTCCCCGCACATCTTCGTACATGCCAATTGACCCTGCCGTGTACTCCTGTTTCCTTTTTCACTTTAACACAGCACACACTCTGTGCCAAGGGTTGCCTACTGGAATCATCCGTGGGCAGAGGGTCAGGCAGCAATGGCTGAGATCAGGCCTCCGGGCTCTGGGGAGCGCTCAGCACAAGCATGCAGGACTTCATTTCTATTTTGCACTGTGCAGAGTTGCCTGAGGTCCTTCTACTGAGGACAACTGAGCGAGCACCTGGGCAAACAGGCTTTGAAACCTGACTTTGCAATGAAACGTGACTGTCTCGGTTGTGTCTAAGGCCAAATGCTCTTGACATGGAGGAGAATTAATTTGAGATCTCACTGCAAGAGCCACAGCCTGAGAGGCTTCTCCTGACAATCCCTGTCTTTCTGTGACTTTTCATCTCAGGGATTAACATGGCTCCCAGTTAACACATTAGCTGCAGGACCAAGAACAAAGTCTTCTTGGTGACAGGCTGGTATTGTTTCATGATCACTACATAGTGCAAAGAGTCTGGGCATATAGTAGTTTCATTGTGAGAATCACAGCCATGAGCCTCCTAATGAGAACATAATGTTTTACTCTGAACTGCATCAGAGGTTGCAGTACATGTGTCAAAAAAATTGTTGCACATGACAAGATTGGGTTTGACTCCAGCAATAACCTCAGAGCAGGGTCTTGCCTGCCAGGTCCATCTCCCTCCCCCTCCTTAGGAGAGTCTCACCTGTATGAGGACCACAGAGGCAGGAGAAGGTCCAGCACAAGCAACACACCTGGCTCTCCTCATCCCCATGGCACTGACAAATGAGCTGCGACTCCCATTGCTAAAAAAGCCTCGCTGGGCAGAAAGGACCAGTGGGATGGGTGGCTCCACACATCGGGCAACCCCCGAGGATGCTCACCAAGCAGGAACAGGGCAGATGTTCCTGCCCAGGGGGTCTGCAGGCTATGGCCTTGGGGAGCACCAGGAGCTGAAGAGACACAGCCTGTCACCTCACGTCAGTCACCAATGACCAATGGGCAGCTCTGCTAAGATGTGCTAGCTGGACACGTACATCATATACACAGGCTTGCAACTGAATTTATGGGAGTGAACAGATTTGCCTTCAAAAAAAAACCTACAGATAACATACACAGAGCTTGTAAAATTAAACTAATTGCTTGAAATAGAATAAAAATTAAATTGCACATATAACATACAGGAGTTACTGAACCTTTTTGATTCATAGGATCACAAAGAATTATTTTTAAATCTCTGCTATAAGTATATTTCAAGGCAGCGGCATCCAACTAAAATGCTGAAATGTAATCAGTCAACAGAATATTTTTTTAAGCTTAAAAATACTTCCTTTCTTGAAAATGGACACTAAAGCCCTAGGCAACATAACCACTGAGGTTTTATTATAAAATACATTTCAAAATAATGGCTGAAAGTCTTAAGAGCACAGAAGATGAAAGAGAAGTAAACAAGCTTTTTTCTGCCACTAAATGATAAATTAAAAGCAACATTTTGCTGTTCTGCCTCATTTTTTAATCACACTTCATTCACACTACTATGGCTATGGTTGTGTAGGTACTCCCATTAAGAAGCATCTATTACTACAGCTTTACAATTTTGAAGTAGCAGTCATCTGGGCCAGCCAAAACACAGCCAGGTAGAAATCTCATTTCAAATCAAAATTTTCATTTAATTTTTAGGAAAAGCACTGCCTGCTTGACATAGCAGGCAGAGCCGCTGAGAAATATGCCCCCTCACACATGCTCTTTAAAAAAATTTGAGTAATTTCAGAATGTAGTCTTTTGGGATTTTAAGAGTAATAGTGAAAATACTGTATGTGCTGTTGTTGCTGTCAGATAAAGAGCTAAATCTTAATCCCGCTATGCTATCTTGCCTCAGTGCAGATTACATCTCAATGTATCTGTGTAAAAATGCTAGAACAAATAATAAATACCTGCCTGTGAAAAAGGAAATTTACAGACTGTGAAGGGAAATAGTATCAGTTTTATAGTCTCTTGCTTAATTTTTTATTAATTAATACGCAATTTGGGGTTTTCCTACTGCCAGATCTGTAATACAGAAATATCAATGAAAAACATCTGCAGCTGTTCTTAACTTTTTGTAAATGGACATAATTTTCAATTTGAGTTTTCCCAGTTTGCCTCCTAAATGTATTTTCAAATGTGGTTCAGATAATACACGTAGCATATGATTCCCAGTCTCTGCAACCTAAGGACTTGCTTGCAGAGTTTTTACACACTTGCTATATCAAAGACATTTAAAAAGCAAAAAAAAAAAATCCTATTTCTTCACCTCCAAAAGGGCTGTGCTATGAAAGCCTATAGTGAATACATCGGCTGGAAAGTTACATGAGGCCAGCTGGTACCTTTTCTCTTAAAGCAAGGCTCACTGACACACCAACACTGAGAACTGGAGCAAAGCAACACTGGCAACAGCCAGAGGCATTTCTAACCTCCAGCAGCCTGGGAGATCAGAGGACCTGATTTTTTTTCTCCCCATCCCAACCCACCACACAGCTCCCAGTGAAACCAGTTCTCCATGGCTCATCCTGCTTCCTTCTGGAAATAGTCACAGGTTCTGGCAGCCTTCATGAGCTATGCTGGTAGTGCTGTGTTTAAAATGTAATTAAATTGGAGGACATTCTTGTTAGCTTCATTACAGTTAGCTGGTGTCAAACACGATTTAAATACATGAGTCCAGGCACACCTGTGATGATACAAGTGTGTTTTATTGCGCCATACCATACATTTTGCTATCTGATGCATTAACAAATATGTTATAAAACATCTCTATACTGTACTTTGTGTAATCAATGCATAGTTTTTCCACTCTTTTTCATTATACTTGTTCACATAAGAAACTGCATCTTTAACCAGGAACCAAATTCACCCCAACCTTACCGCTATCACAGAATGCCCTTTCACCCTTACCTCCCCCAAAAGAAAATCGGCAATATTAAATCAACTGAATAATGTGAGGTGGAAAAGGAAAAGACAACCGTGGACAAAATAAAAAAGAAAGTTTTATTAATGCTAAATACACTTTCCCTTTTGGGTTTACACTACTGTTCCTGTAACTGTTTCCAGATGGTTCAGCATCTTCTGAGCAGCTAGCTGGGAATGAAACAGCAGCTTACTGCCTCCTTTACACTAAGGGGGCAAAATCCTGGGCATAAACATGATTTATGGGTTTGATAAGCTAAAGACAAAGGTAAAGACACATTGAGAAGAGCAGGAAGTGGAATTAAAACTGAATTTTTTTTAAAAAAAGCTGGCAACTGAAGAGTTAACCACAACCTTCTTCCTTTTAACACAGCCTTCTGTAGTAGCTAATGAAGGTAATGAAATATGACATGTAGTTTGGCCCTTGACCACAGAGTGCACCTCCCTCCCCTCTGCCTTGCAAACAAAGCCAAAACAGATGTAGCTGCTTCAGTAGGGTTTGGGGTTGACGGCTGTTACACAGAGCAGGTCAGCGGGCACGTTCCCAGGGCGCAGGCTTCTGGCACACCACAGTGCCGGAGAAGATGATCCCGGCTCCACTCTGGAGGAGACAGGAGTGGACAAGCCAGTGCATGTGCAGACGGAGCTGAAGCCACCCTCCCCATCAGCAGCACTGAGAACTACACTGATTTCCAGCCTTTTTTTTTTTTTAAAGACCTAATTCCATAAAACCCCCATTCCTTCCATTTAAGTAAACATGAATATAGGTTTATGTGCCCAACTAGTTTATCTACTGTTAGTCTAAATATAATTTAATAAAAAAACTTACAAAAAAGAGAAGACAGGGTATTGCTTGGGCAGGGGAGAGGCTTCACACTGAGAATGATTGCCCTTGTATCTCAGGGAAGTAACCCACCAAAAACATGTCCATCAGTGTTTCATAAGTAGAGAGCCAGAGGTGGAAAAAGCTTTCTTGAAATAAACTCTTCAAAAACAAAAAAGCTTGCTAGTATTTTGTGAACTTGAAAAGTTATTAACATTTTTGAGATCTTTCAGAAGTTCCTCACACATCCCTTGCTACTAGGACAACAGACTCGACTACGCCACACTCTGGTCTGGTGTGACTGCCAGGCTGATAAGTTCAAGTAGGTACTCATGTGAAAACACATGCCAAGAGATACCACACAGACACTTCATAATACTTGATTCATTATCTAAACACAGGAAATCTCCATCATAGCTGCTGGTTAATGCTGAATACATGGATAACGATCCCTGTTGGTCCAGTGGCATCAGCTCCATCCCTCCCTTGGTTAAGCAACAGCAGCATCAGGGGGTGTCTCGTTTCCCAGGGTAGAGGTCACCCATCCATCTCCCCCAAAGACCTGGTTGGTTTTGTGGGGACAGAGAGGTGCAGGTAGCCCTGGGCATCAGAGGAGCTCTAGAGTGGGATTCGTTTCCCCCACTGGGACATCCAACTCTTCGGTAAGTCTGATCTAATCAGCTCATGCTCCCATCACTGGAGAGAGAACAACATGGCAGAGGGCAATCAAGGCAGACCAGAAAAATGGCTCTCCAGAGAGGAGGCAGCAGCTCCCCAGCCTGTCCCAGCTGGTCTCTAAAAGGGTTTCTCTGTCTCCACTATCTCTACAGAGAGCCATGATGGCTCACTCAAATGTCTGCGCGTACCTCCAAGGGCATGCAGATGCCACCCCGGTGCCTCCTGCCATGGTCCTCCTTTGCAGAAGAGAGCACTGACACCCTCCCAGTCACTCAAATTACCAAAGAACCAAGATGATAAAACCAAAATTGGGAGTAAGGCTGGAAAACAAAGGTCTCTGGAAACTGTTAAACCTATAGATGCAGCAAGTGAGCTAAAAGCATCCTCCGGCATCACGGCTGCTGGAAGCCATTTGGCCAAGCCGGTCGAGTGAACCGCCCTCCCGGGGTTCACATGTGCTCCACAGAAACCACTGGCTTTTGTGGCTGCCTTCTGAGGAAGATGTGTGGTTTTTATTAAAAAAAGCTATGTATAAAATGCTAAAGTTGCAAAAAGCTGGAAAATACTATCATTAAATTTACCTATTCAACCTTAATTTGTCCCTCTGTTGCATATGCATTGTTACACATGCTTGAATTATATGCTAATTTGCTATCGTTCTACAGGAGCCTGACCTCATTTAGTGAGCACAGCGAAGCATGCTATGGGTTGGTGCCGAATAACGAAATTATCTGTTGGTTATAGACACACAGCCTCATTTAAACCAAATTCATATACGTAACTTATGTACGTGACCTTAACCACAGTGACTTTGTTCCCTGTGCGTAAAAAGGGGTTAATAGTGATTTATTTTGGCTATAAGCCATATGAGCAACATCGCATTTCACAAGAAAATTTTGAGGGTATTTTCCCAACTGTTTACTAAATACCAACACGCCTCAGTAGAGACACAGGGAATTGAGGAAGAAATTGTGAACTTTGCAGTCCATGCGTTGGTCAGCTGCTGTACGGTAAGCAACAGACAGAGCTAGCACCAGGGAAGGTACAGGGGAACACGGGATGTCACCTGCACCATGAGCACCTCTGTCCCCTGTGCTCAAATCAGCCACAAGTCCTCCAAAACGAGCGCTATAAGCTGATGTGACTTACAGCCAGATCAGACACCTTCCTCCAGGGAGGGTGTGCTGGGGTTGTACGTGCAAGCTCTGGCACATCCAAAATTTTTCAGTTTATTGCTTGATTTTGCAACCTTAATGACCTATGTGCACATAAAGCTTTAAACACTTAAATGTGTGAAATTAGCTATCTAAATGACTTTGCTGGGTTAAGGGCAGTGACATTTACAGCCTTCCCCAGCCTGGTGACCCAGCACATGCTGGGAGAGCCCCCACTGGGGTCCGAGGGGCCGAGCTGCCTGTGGCCAAAGCACCAGCCAGCACCACCGAAATTGCCGTGCGTCCTCACCCGCCGCAAAGCCGCAGTGCAATATCTGCTCCCCTCCCCAGGACCAGACCCTCGGCAAAGTTCGGCACAACAGAAAAGGGGGGCAGGGCCCTTGGAAATTGATAGCCTGTTTCAAGCGTTATTTATCATTCCCAGCACAGACACTGACATGTGCCTTTTGAAAGGGGATACTGTACCTTTAACCTTGACTCTGAGCACGTTGGTAATTTGGGATGCGAGCCCGGGTTCAAGCGGGGTGACCTTTCAGGGGGGAGGGGCAGGACTGCATTTATTTATGAGGCAGTTGGAAATTTTTGACATCACATGCTAGTCCCATTATTCACATATTACATGACACAAGATTGGCCCTTTTAATGCAACAACATCACATCAAAAAATTTGATTTTCTGCTCCGACAGCAGGCTTGTCCTCTGTAGCTCCCCAAAACGTAATCTGTTCAGGTTAAAGGCCGCAGGAAAATGATTTAAAAAGCGCACGGCTTTCACCGAACATGGAAAACAGGTCTTGGACCAGGAGCGAGAGCAGGGATGCTTCAGGGCTGGAAAGAAATGGCCTTTTAAGTGCAAAAGCACAGTTGGGTTCCCAGTGAGGGGAACCCCTCTGCCTGATCCCGTGGGACACAATGCTGGGGGGTACCCACCACCCCTCCCCAGCCCTGGGGGGCTCCAGCATCACCCCAAGCCGCCCAGGTTTGTCTGTGCTGCAGCCGGGCAGAGGCTGCAAGGATGGATCCCACCTTTCCACACTCTGCACTCCCACTCCTGAAGTTTCAGATATTAAATATTCTTCCCCCGATTTGCACATATATAATTGCGTGCAGCTTCCTCAAGAGCAATCAAACCGTTTTTGAGCCTTTGCTGCACAGTAACAGCGTACACACCCCAGTTTAGCATGAAAAAAATGCCTTTTTTCCACCCCCATGTAAAAAGATACAGCACAAAGAAATTATTTATTAGGTATACACTGATAAATCAATCTGAAGATTATAACTTTAAGTTTGTGCATAGAAAACAGTATTCCAGGGCTGTGCTATATATACACCAAAGTAAGCTATGTTTTTTGCTTATAGAGCCCCAACAGCAGCACGTGCATTAGCTCAGTAACTACATGCCCACACTATGCAGAAAGCTGGTTCATGAAGCTGCACTCTCTCATTTTCATAGAATTTAAAATATCAGCTAATGCACTTAAAGATAATGAAATATATTTCACAATAATTCACCACAAAGCATATATATTAAATTACTTATCAGCTAATTCCATAGAGAGAAGAAAATAGTTTAACTTTTCTAAATATCCTCAGTTGAGGGCAGGCAGAAGAGGAATTTTAAGGTGGTTGATTTATATCTGGAAAAGCATTTCTAAGATTGCTACAATTTCTTTACAGAAACATCACATGATGTTGATGAGGCTGATACTAAAATAACATTACAAGTAAATAAAATGGGCTAATTTTATCAATATTTTTAACAACCTGAACACTGTTTTCTAAACATATTGCCAAGAGTATATGTAACATACTAGGAATGAGTAACTTTCTCTTACAGGTCCAAAGGATGTTTATTCTATTGTCATGCTGAATTTTAGGTGTTCTTTACATCTTCACCCAAGAAATCAAATCTACAAAAGCATTTCTATATTCACCACTATTTACTACAAAATGAAGTTTAAAAAAAAAAAAACCAAACACTCCACACCCTGCCAGCCCTTTTTCATTTCCACTCTGGTTTTCTCTCTGGTGGGCACCACAGGACCTGAGCCCTTCCCCAGCCAGCATTACACTGGCTCCAGGTGATGCTGCAGATTAAAGTTTTAATTGCAATCCCCCTCCAAGCCACAAGACACACACTAGGCCAACTCACCACGCATTTGAGGGGAAAGCCCCCCCGTGGGCTGGGGAAGCCAGGGCCCCGCAGACACAGGCAAAGACCCCTGGGCTGGGCTTCCCCAGCCTGCACAGGCTTTTTTGGGAGGCAGCGCATAAATCCAAAGAATAAAGTTGCTGATGTGGCAGGAAAGAATGAGGGAAATCATGACATCTCTAATAGTTATGCTCACATTTCAACATCTCACTCCAAATCTCTTTCCCCTTACATCAGCTGTGTCTGACTTCTTGCTGCCCCTCACCACCGAGGTGGTCACATCTCACACTTTAGCTTTGGAGCACCACGAGGTCCTCGCTGACCAGCAATGCTCCCTTGGCATTATTTATATGTCAGTATCATTACTATCACATTAGAAAGTTATAGACATTTGTGTTTCTCACCATTCATTTATCAAACAGTTTGCCCTGCCTTTTTTGCAAAGCTACCCCCTCACCAGCACCCACTCCTTCAGCACACGCCCCACCACCCTTCCCAGCCACAGGTGACAGCACAACAACAGGCAATCACTGGCCCTGTGAGCTGGAAGGGAAGGGGAAGGTGGGTTAGAGCAGCCAGGTTTATAAGCCAAAGCTCAGAGACAAACATCTTCAGGAAAACTCTCCTCCAGGAGCAGAAGGAAGAAGATCCTAAGGCAGTATTACATTTTTACAGATTTATATGGGTTTTGAAGCCAAGTCCCAAGACTGGCAGAACACAGAGGGGGAATTATTTTCTTCTTATTAAAAGAATGAAAAGACCCAACATTGATTTTGTCCTTCATCACCACACAAAAAACCTCCCAACTACTGAGAGGATGACTGTATGGATTATCACAACACCGTAAATCAAAGTGAATGTATTTATTAGGGCGACTCTCTTTGTTGTACATGTGTGTGCTGTTTGTTGGCCCATACTGTTATTATTTTAATTTATGGTTTGCTTTTTCAACTCTTTCCTCCCCCTCACAAGACTGGAGCCTGTCCACAAGTTTTACTCACGCCAGTTAAAATCAGCATAATGAAATGTCATGGCCAGATCCCATCGCTCCACAAGGACATCAGGGCAGCGCTGTCTCTGGGACACCTCTGCCGAGTCCTGCAGAACTTCGCTCCAACAGGCAGTGCTGCTGCAGGGGGGGCTTCACTAACACCAGTGGGTGGGACAGGGCAATGGGGACCCTGTGGTGGGTGGGACAGGGTGACGGGGACCCTGACAAAGACAGTTAATGAAATCAGCAGCACAGGGGAAGGGAGCCTTTCTTAGCTGCTTAACAGGTCTAGCTATAATTAAGTGCAATAATTTTAAGCAATTTGCAAATCCCACCTCATCTCTCATTCTGTTATAATCACAAACTCATTCTTAATAAAGCGTATTTCTGTGGGGTCAGTGTTACACCAGGCTGCTGCGATGCGGGAAGAGGGGAGTGAGGAGCTGCACAGTGCAGTTTAGCTCAACTCTCCAGCTGCCCTGGCTTAATTTAAACCAGACTTGACAACCTCATCTGTGGCAGCTAATGACAGCACCCACTCCAGGGAATCGCTGGGCCCAGAGATCCAGTTCTAGGCATGCAAATTCATGACTTGGGTGCTCAGAAAGCATGTCACTTTCCCCCAAAAAATATCCAGTTGGCATTATTTTTATTTGCTCTCTGGTTTCTGAACTTTTGGGGCTATTTGTTTTAATCCTCTCTTTAAAGCCATGAAGTTTTGGGGTTGGGGTGGGTTTTTTTTCCCCCCCCTCTTTTAAGACTCACTGTAGAATCCCAGGAGTGGACACAGCAGAGGATGAGCCAGCTTCCAGCTGTACAGGCCGTGGCAGCACAGCAGAAGGGCTGGATGGGAAGACAGACCCTGTTCCTTCCCACTTAAGTGATATAAAGGCTCTGCAACTGTAATACACCAGGCAAATCTCCAATTCAAGTCTCATTTAATAATCCAGCTGTGCAGCACACTATTAAATGCAAACACAAAGTATTTGATATAAATACCCATATTTAAGTGCAGTACTACCCAAAACTATGAGGTTTTGCGGTTGAGTCTCATGGCCAAGCCATGACCATTTACAACTCCTTTGAGAAACACCACACAGGAGACACAGTGGCAGTGTGCCTAGGTAACGGGCTGGCCTTCCACAGGAGAGGAAGGCAAGTGGCACTCTAAGATCATTTAGAGTCCTCCTATGGTACTAACATCAGTGGAGCTGAACACTAGGAAGGCGAACTGAGGGGACCGTCACCAGTGACCAAAACCCACCCTGACTTCTGAAATTTCTATTTTCTGAAGTCCTGCACTGTGCATCAGCTGTGAACCAAATACAGCCTCTGCAAGACCTCCTGAGAACACTAAGTACTACGAGCAGCATTGGTTACCTTTGCACTGTAGTGACATCCTGTTAGTTTGTGGTCCTCTGCTCTTTTTTTGAGGGAAGAAAAGGAGAAAAACTAGGGAATATGACTTTGCAACCCGGATGTGAGCTAATTTAATCTGAAGAAAAAAAATCAAATGCCTCTCTGAGGAGAGAGAGCCCTTGACACATGGCTAAAACCCAAGGAACAATTCAGCAGCTACTTTGGGAGCAGGGAAGCACAATAGTAAGGAAATGACATTGGAAAAGAGTATTTTTTTAGCTAACATTTTTTGTTCTGTGGATGAGCAACCCACAGCAGCATGCATCAGCACAAGCGTTTTCTGGTTGCACATTTTAGAAAAGGTGTTTGAACAGCAGCAGCAAGGCAGGTATGCGGAAGGCCCCCGTTCCCCAGGGAGGAGAGCAGGACACCAGCACCAGATTCAGCCTTGCACCTCTGCACATTTCAACTGTGAGACATTTTCCCACATGTCAAATTACAGTTGACTTCCAGGGAGTGCTGGTTCACTTCTTCCCAAGCATTCTTCTACAAAGCCAAACGGAACAGCACCCACATCTGCTCCTTCCTCCCCACCATTTCTCAACAGTCACTCCTCTATTTCAAAACCATCACCCTCCTGCACATCTGACCTTCACACCCTCCAGCTTCAGCACTGCCTCCTCTGCCCTCACCAGCTCCTCAACCCTCCTCTGCTATTACTGTCCAGCTCCCCTCTGCTTCCCCATGTCTATTTAAATACTGTTTTTCTTCCCTTCTCCCTCACACTGATTTGGCATCAGAGCTGGGAACAATAAGATCACAGGCAAGCGTCCGAGCTCTCTGTGCCGATGCCCAGATGAACCGCTGCTCTGGTCACTCTGAGGCAATTACAGGACAGCTTTGCTTGGCCGCTGCCAGCCAGAGCAAACCCTTTGAAGGGGAACACTGTGGAGACTGGACCAGGCTTTAAAATTTGAGACAATTTTCTACTAGGTGGCAGGAGACATGACCTGACACCAGACAGGCAAGCTTGACTACAGGGCAGCAAAAACAGGGAGAATCCGAGGATTGGCAAGACATGACATGCATGGGAAGACGCAGTTTCCATCAGCTTTGGACTGGCAAGATGCGACTGCAGCACTACTGTTCAGGAAATGAGCTAAGGAATCCTGAGCAAGACAGCGCAATGAGAAACATCTGCTCCACTCACAGTCCTGCTAAAAATGTCAACAAAATAGTTGATTCTACTAAGACTGTTACTAAGTGTATTGGGAATATCCTTATAGAAACCAGTATAATTGGCACTTTTTTAAAAAAAATAAATAATTGCCTCAGTTTTGGCTACTATGTGGAAAAGGATTTTGCAAGAAGAATCCACAGAAAAGCAGTAAAACTAGAAAAATGAGTCAAGAAAAATTTTATGTAAGTGGGCTTTTAAAGATTACAACTACATGTCTGGACAAAAAAAAGCTGGGGGGAAGAAGCAGGGAAATCAAGAGATTCTACTAATCATCTTGTAATACCAAATATAGAGGACATCGAAAGAAACTGCTATGCAACTCTCTTTAAAAAGTAAATGGAAATAACAGCACTGAGTACAAAAATATTTTTTGGAAAACATAGAAGATGATGTTGTTTTCATTTCAATGACAATATACACTTTAAATAGGCTTTTTGTTATTACTAAAACCCATTAGCTGAATTAGGTGCTAAAGGATTATACCAGACACGAGCCTTCCCACGGCGGAGCACAGTCCTGCAGAGAGATGGTGGAGGGCCCACCAAGGTGAACTGGATGACCCTGACCAGGCAGCATGGAGCAGGACAGGACAGAAGTCAAAGATGGCAGTGTCACCCCCACACAACTCCACTGAGATGTTGGTTTGGGACATGCCCACAGCAGAGTTTACATCCCGCCCTCTCACATCACTTCTTTACCAAACCCACCACACCTACAACACCACCCCTATCCAGCCACTTGAGATGATATTTCCTTAACACCATCTCCAAGCATCATTGTCCACACAGTCCTTCCCCAGGGAGTAATAACCCATTCCATCATGCCAGTATTCCCACCACATTTCTATAATACCACACAGGTACCAGTTACACTCATTAATGAGGATTCACAATTCTCCTGGTCCATTATCCACCTCCTAACATTCACACAGAGGCAATTAAAGGATCCTTCTTTTTTTTCTGCCTGGTGCCTCTATTAATCCTGCCCTCAGCATCTCAGTGTCATGCTAAATAAGTACCAATCCATCTTCCCTCTTCATCAAACATATATGAAGCAGGTCAGTGTTATTAGGAGAGGCAGCTGAGGCACATGGAAAGATTAAGCATGTTTTATAGGAGTACACAGGGAAATACACATAGTTGGGAGAACCGAGTTCGGGAGTTCCTGGCTCTGGCCAGGCTTCAGGCAAACTTTCCTAATTTAGAGCCCAGAGATTGTACCAACCTGACTTTAGCGCGCCAGCTCCTGTGAGCTGAAAGATCTGCCCCATGCCTGCGCTCCACAGCTACACTGAATACGAAACTGAATGAAGAGGTACCCACGCGTTAATACAGAAAGAGCATCTTTGAGGAAGGAAGAATTTTCTCAAAATAGCAGATTCAAAACAGAACTGAAAGAACAATGCAGAGAGGAAAAATGCACAGCTTCATTTCTAGTGTCACTGTGTTTACTTTGTTGCTGTTTCTGTCTTTGGTTGGTTTTGGGTTGTTTTTTTTTTTCCCTCCAAAATGAAGAGGCAAGAACAAAGGTTTGAACTTGTGGAGCTCCTCTGCCTGCCCGGTGGCAGCGCATGCCTCCACCCGCAGCAGGCTCTCTCCTGTAGCTGCTAATCCACTTGGATGCTCAACAGCAGAGCCTTGAGTTTTCACGGATTTATGCCCTACACTGCACACAGTTCCGTCTGTTTCACGGTTATTGTTCTCACCGAGTCTACTTCATCATTTAAATTATTAACAGCAGAATTACACTGACTGAGAACTCCTAGAATAAGCAGCTTTAAAATACAAAGGCCTGTATTGTAACATATTGATACACGTTGACTGGAACAGAAATCAGGAGAAATTTAGATTTAAGGGTCACCACTTCATTTCAGTGCTAGCTGTTTGGGGTTTTTTTTTGCGTAAGAATAACGGAAGAAAAAGCTGGAAAAGCTCCTTTAAATGGTCACCTGCAGATTGTCACTCATATGTTCAAGTACCTCCATGTTATCAGTAGCCTGAAGCTGCCCGATTGATGTGCCACACATCAGAGCACAGAGCACCTTCAGTGCTTCTTGGGACCAGCGCAGCATCAGCTCTGTGCTCCCAGGTAGGGCAGTCGCCCCTGAGACCCCGGGGCAGCACAGCTGGCACAGAGGAACTGAGCCAGCAAATCTCCCGAGCTTCAGTGGGACAGAGCCTCTGCAGCCCAGACAGGTTCTCCCACCAAATCCAACAACTCTTGCAGAGCACAGACCCTGTGCAACCAGGTGCAGCAAGGATGCAAATTACACACTGGTGTAAACCAAACCCCTGCTGAGAAAAACAGTGACCCCAGTGGATGGAGGAGGAAAAGCAGGACAGGAACATAAAGAAAATTCTGGATTCCAGTTCATTGATTTCTTCTCTGTCATCTTCTCATTAGGAAGATAAAATGGTTTCCCACCAGCCTGTTATACCCCTATTGCTGTCATTAACTATTCAGAAAAGAAAAATCAAGTGTTATAATTGCATGAAGTCTCAATAAATCACAAAATCCCAAGCAAATTTATCTCTCTACTTTGACTATATTTTTTAAAATGTAGCACATGAGAAACGGTGATTGTGAAGAGCCACTTACATTCAGAAAAGCAACAGAAAACCACCTGCTGTCTGCCACAATCCTTTGGTTACCTCAAGCGGTTGGTCCTGGCCACCTCATACTGCAGTCAGAGGCAACTCCAAACTGATCTCAGACTTAACAATATTCATTAATAACAGACTAGACAGTGCCCATGTTCAGACTATGCATATGGTTTGAATACAGGGAATTTGCTTTTCCCATGCACTGCATTATATATTTATACTGAAATAAAAGCCTTTTTCTCCCCATTTCTTCTAGGGTAATTGACAGATGGATCTGATTCAGAAAAAAGTAATCAATGCATTCAAATAATTTCTACCCATGCCGCTTTGCCTAGGCTTCAAATATTTTCTTACACAAGGTTCTATGCACTTTTTTTTAAGTTAGTTAAAGTTCATGCAGCTTCTCATGTGAGATTTTCTTCTCAAAAATTCTAGCCTTCTAAAGCAATAGTTTCTCTGCAATCAAGTAAGAAATCCAAAATAGCTTTCACTGTACTAATAATGAAAGTCTTATGTGCAAAGACAAGTTCCTTTCAAGTAAAAATAAAGTGTATTTTCATTACATCACATATCCAAAACCATAATACTCAGTTGGTCACCAAGGCAGGAGCTGCCCAAGTTAAAAGCTGGTTCAAGGCAGGCTTTCATAGCCACCAGGTGCAAGTGATATCTGAGAATACAAGTTTCATTTCTGAGAGTAACAGTGAAAAACTACACCAGAAGAAAAAAAAAAGCTTCCTACTCACATGGAGGGAAGGAGGAACAAAAGAGTAGTTTTAGAGGGACTTGGAATCAGTATTTGCCAAGATATGCTCTTCCTGGTACAACACTCAAGAAATCTCAAGTCACAGCTGCCATCAGCTCCACCACACAAATCTACCAAAGTTTCCTGAAGACACTGACTGCTTGTAAAGCAACATGTCCAACACCACAGACACAGGTTCCAGAGACAGTCTGGCTAAGAACAGAAAACTTCAGCAAAACCTTTACCACTGAAATGACTTACATTGCACAAGGTCATTTCACTAGAAACACATGAAATTAAAGATATCCTTTGATTCCTACAACTGCAGAGCAGCTTAGCCAGGTAACAGTAGACAGAAACCCAAACATACCTTGCTCCTAATCAGAGCAGCTCCTTCTCTCTGCCATTCCAGCACCACTCATCCTAAGCAGCCTGAACTGCTCTATCCTTACATCTATTCGCTTCCTCCTACCCATAAGACATCTCTGATAAATTGCCTGATGCCCTACACCTGTGTAGTATTTGGTAATGCTGATTCCATCAACTAGTTGTGCTCCAGCAGCTGATGCCCGTATCGTCAGCGAGCCAGCCAGCCAGCTGGCACGCAGAGGAGCAAGGTCTGGGCTACCATCCTCACCCCAGAAGCAGGCCTTTGCTATAAAAGACCTCCCAGAAGAAGCAGCAATAAGATTAGAGGAATCTCTATGTTCCAGAAGTGCAAAATCCAAAAAGAGTGCCTTTATGCATTGGGCTCAAACATGAGAAGTGCACCAGAGAAAATTAAAGCATGATTCTTCTTTACTTCCTGAAAAATACCTAGCTATTCTTGTCTTTGCTGCTTTTTCTCTTTCCTCATCGTTCATAATTAGGCATCTTACATCAATGGCCAGCCCTCAGCTCTCAGAAGATCTAGCAGAGAGTGGGCTGCTCGCTGCATCACTTAGCTGCAGCTGAATAAAACATTCTTCCTCCTCAAGCCTCTGCAAGTCCTAATGACGCTTCCAGTTGGAAATAGCTACGTTTTCTCCTTGGAATAAATCAACCCACAGAAAACTTGCTGCAAAGGAATAATACAGAATCACAGAACCGAGGTGGGAAGGCATGTCTGGAGATCACCTAGTCCACCCTCTCTGCTCAAGGAGGGTCACCTAGAGTGGGGGGTCCAGGACCACGTCCAGCTGAGTATCTCCAAGAATGGCAACTCCACCATCTCTCTGGGAAACCTGTGCCAGTGTCTGTGTCTGACCGCCCTCACAGTGAAAAAGAATTTTCTTGTGTTTAAGTGGAATTTCCTGTATTTCAGGTTGTGCCCACTGCCTGACATTCAAGGGTTCACCAAGAAGACAGAAGGCACAGGTGTGCTTGTGCAGATCTTAGCGCTTTCATGGGGTGAGCTCTCCCCTACAGGCAGGCATGCTCCTGGGTTTGCTTAAATTTAGTGTTAATTGTGAAGAGCTGAATTTGAACAATTCATTTATGTTTCCTGCTCAGGGGTGCAGAGGCTGTTTTGTACATGCATTTTTTGTTCAAATGAGCATCACCACACAACTCTTCCCCAAACATATGGTTATTGTATGGAAAAGGTTCCAGAGACGTCGGTCAGCAGTCATGCAAATGCTGACTGGGCATCCTAGCAGCGTTGTCGTGATGGCTACAGTGAGCAACAAGAACACACTCTGAAAAATATTTTGAAGTTTATCTGTACATTGTTCTCCTTTACATCATTTTTTTTCCAACAATACCAATAATCAGAGGGTTGTAAATTGGTGATAATTAGTTCACGTACTCTAATCTAGTTAATGTTCTCTGTACACTCCACGACTTTAAGCTAGGAAAAAAAAGCCGTGCATGAGATGCGGAGGGGAAGTCACTAAAATGGACTGCCACGTCCACCTCCCTCCTGCCTTACGGGGCTCTTCCAGCCGGGAGTAAGCGCGGTATCACAACATAAAGCATTAGACATGCTCTGGAAACCCTTTGCCCAGCTGCTCATTAGTACTGCATTAGTCTGTAAACTCAAGCGCAAAACGCCTAGTTCAAGTTGCTCTTTCTTGATGTACTTGAAAGGTCCTGTGAATTTATGGCAGGATAATGCGGAGCACAGCACCTATTTATGAGTTGATCATTTGTACAAAACCCCCCTCAAAGCACCGAAGGTTACCATTCGACCAAGAGCTGCACTTAGCTGCTCAGAGGGCAAGAAAGCCAAGTATATGAAAGTTAAAAGCATTAATAAAAGTGTGACTTATAAATTACTTCATCTTTGTCACCCTTTTTGAAATGGGGTGAGAGAGGCCAGGGTAAATTTATTTTTTAAGTGCTTTCTGAGACCTGCAAGGGTCAGCCCTGAAATGCTGTACTCTATAAATCATTCCATGCGTATCTGATAGATGCGAGTGCATCATAACATTAACAAATATTGATTTGTTTATCATTTGCAACTGTTTATAGCTAAACAGCAGACTTTATAACATTTGTAGGGAGAAGAAACTTTAAGCTGTGAGAATGCAGAAGGGAAGCCGCCTCGGCTGCAGGAGAAAAGAGCAACCGACGTTATTCTGTCACCTGGCTGCCTGCTCAGTGTACGTGTTACCGTCATATTATGAAACCAGTTATTTCACAAAATGACTAAAATTTCCAGGCATTTCATGAAACAACTTGTATCGCTGCTAAGAACCACAGCGAAACCTTGCATTACGGGTGCTCGGTTGAATCACGACCATAAGAAGGCGAAAGCAGAACCTGCAGTGGGCAACCGGCACGTGGGCGTAAATGCTGCAGGACAAAACTTTGGTCAGAGAATGAAGGATGGGTGTTCTTCCCACCCTGGGCTACCTCCCCATCCCGGCACTGCTCTAGTCTGCCACACCATGTGGAGCCCGACACCGGCGATGGACACCACCGCCCTTCCCGTGCCACCACCCAGAGCCATCCCCCCCAAACCTGCCCACCACGACGGGCAGGTGTTAACGAACACAGCAGGTCCGCACCAGCCACACCTCCAGTGCCAAGGGGAGTACTGGTCCTGTGACATCACTGTGATATCACTCTGTGACATCATGCAATCTGGAATTAAACACAAGATGGCTTGCAGTTCTATGTATACATGTATACCTACACCTCTCTGGACGTGTCTGTCTCAGTCAAGAGTGTCCAACAGCCACCTATAGCCACTTGGCGTAACGTTGCCCCATGGTTTCCATCCATTTTATGCAGTTACCAAAATCAGTCATTTCCCAAAATGACTGGAGGTAGAACTCAATCTGTGGAACATTTTATATAAAAGTCCCAGGAGATGTAACAAGGGCACACATTTTTACAGTACCTCTTGCCTGTTAACACTGATCGGGGCCACCAACTCACCTCACCGCAGGCTTCTGGCTGAAATCGATGACACAGGTATAAGACACAGCCCTCGGAGCCCTCCAGGCTGTCCGGCAGGCACGGAGCATCATTATCATCATCGGCCCACCACCGATCACCAGAGCCTAGGAACTAACCTTAAATCATCACACCCCGCGAGGTTATAGACATGACAAAATAGGGCAACATCCACTGGTCTGTATTTTTCTTAGTTTGATATTATACAGCAGGTTGTAAATGCAGGGAAGACACCTGGAGCAACACGAGCAGCTTTGGAAAATCTACAATAAAAATCTCATTAACCTAATGAGGGAGACAAACTATCTGGCAAATCTCTTCCCAATGCTTTAAATCATTAAATATTAGGGTAAAAAACAAACTTTTCATTAAGCAGCTACAATAAAAACTTGGATGTTTTCTCTCCCTACCTTCTTTTTTTAAATAGCACAACTCTTTGCTTTTATTTATTTTTGGAACTTGACAGGCTCGATAACCAATTTCTATGCAGAACCACCCACCATTCCCACCTCAGAATGCTAATGAGGTATAATAAAATTGCCCCAGGAGACACATACATGGACACACGCACAAACTTTTCAGGAGAATACTAACTGTGATTTCTTCAGGTCAGAAAGTAAAATTATGTAAGATAAATGAAAACAAAATAAAATAAACACCATCCATCAGTAGTGAAACTCAGTTTGCAAAGGACAGGCACCTTCTTTCCCATGCAGCAGTCAGCATTAGCTTCTACTATAGGTTAAAAAAAAATTCTCAACTCCCCATATAGGTAAAAAAAGGTGAAGAGTAACAATACCAGCTTAAATGGTACTGTACCAAACGGTAACCAAGAGCCTTTAACATGCATGGAAATAGAAAGATAAAGGGCCTGAATGCAGTATCTCTTACCCTGAGGGTTCCCCAAGTGGTTTTCAGGGGCTGCATTCCCACTGATACAGAGATTTTTCTCCTGGATGAGTATCACTCCATTACACTTTCCATTGCAAAATGCTGAAGAGTGGGTCTCTCCAACAGAAGGGTTTGGAAACAACGTCGACCTCTCAGAATAACAAACTCTACTAAATTGAAACTCATGGAGGTGTCAGTGTGCACACATCCTCATTCACCACAGCTTTAGGAAGCTCCAAATTAAGTATTTGGTTCTTTCCCTGGGAGAAGGTTATGCTGCACTTGCAGTGGTACCTATTTGCAAATAAACACTGGTAAATTTGCTAAATCCAGGTGTCTTAGGAATCTGTTCTCCAAGCTTAGTGGAACTGAGCCCTCAAAACCTAAACCATTCTTGTAGTAAAACAGCTAAATAAACTACTTTTGAAACCCAGAGCAAAATCTGGAAGTGCCATAAAGCAGAAGTAGCATAAATTCCCTTGTCCAGCTGGTGTCTCTGGTGAGAGCATCCATGGGCTTCCAAACAGAAGAATTGAAACCTGGTTTACATCCGAATCGCAAAGTTACATCATATTGAGATGATCTATCTCAAGCCCTATCTGCTCATGAAAAGACTTCGTTCTTCTTGGGGAAAATGGCAGCACGAGCCCCAAACCAACCCCTGTTGTTTCAGGCAATGAGAGTTTGGCCGCGCTGCCTTGCGACTGGCCATGGGCATCCTCAGGATTTGCACAGGACGATTTACAGGCAGCACATTCAAAACCACGGGGTTCCAGTCTGGGTAGTGATAATGCTAGAATTGGCTTAATATCCTGGAATTACAGCACCATTGCTCCGCATGTGTCTGTTCGGAAAAGCTGCTCCTCGCTTAAATCCTTTGCTTCCCAGAAATGATCTGTACCTGCTATAAGCTCAGCACTTTGTCTTAGGCAACTCCTGTTCATTTTAAAGCTTCTCCTCCTCCAACCCACACAAGACACGGTCACCGTACAAACACATTTACCAAATGGCTGCACGTGGAGTGGGCAGCACAAAGAAACGGCTCTACATCTGAGCTGAACCCAGGCAAAGCTGAGATGAGCTTTTTCCTCAGAGGCAAAAGACTTATTGATGGCCCAACACGTGCTGGTGGTGAAGGGGTCAGGAGCAGGCACCGGCTCCAGCCTGGGCCGGACCTGGGGCTGACGGAGCCGTGCTCGGCCGGGCAGGGTTCAGCCCAGCGGCTGCAGCACAGCTACCGTGCACAGAGTATCGCTCCAGCACAGGAGAGAAAACTCAGCAAGACCCTCTCTTACCAATTACAGGTCGTCAATATTGACTATCTGAGGGATTTCCATGCTCAGGAAGCAAATTAGAAACTCAATACCTGAACTATTCCTAAATGCAGTTATCAACTTCAGAGTTTTATCTCATAAAACCAATTCAGCTTAGAGTTTAATTCTATTAAATTAGGGCTTAGAAATAAGATTTGCTCTGAGAATGAATGCATCATTAGTTTTAAAATGCAATATAGTGAAACCCAAAATGTGCAGCATTACAGTTTGAAGAATAAATGAGTAGAGATGGCACCCAAATGTACTTCTCCCTAAATATATTTACCGGCCTTGGAAAAATCCGTCAGCTCATTAGGACAGCAAGTCTTTCGGTGTGCAGGACGTCCCCCTTCTTTAGGGAATGATAATCCTCTTGTGTCTCTTCTTGGCACAAGTTTTTTCTTTGTTCTTAAAACCTTCTTATTTCAGCAGCTGACAGAGAAGAAAGAATCAGCATCCTCTTTCTTAATAAAAATGCCACAATGAGATCCTGTCGGGCTTGTGCCAGGCATGTCAAAGGAGCAGGGACTAATACAGGAAACCTCAAGAACTCCCCGTTTTGTGCAAGTTACAGTATATGGAAGAGTCACGTAGCGCTGTTTTTTTAAATCAGGCTTCCAATACATGAAAAGCACCCTTCCATGGGGTGCATGTAATCTCTGAATAGGGCCCTTAGTTTCCTGTGGTATTGTATTAAAACTGATGTTTGATACAATAATGCAGGGATAGAATATGCTCAGAAGAGGACAAGGTAGCCCAACGGTGTCTGTCCCCTTGCATTACAAACCGCTGCGCGCTCTTTTCATGCCGTACTGGCCGAACCGATGCAAGTCCAAGGCATACCCACAGTATTAGGATTATACGACTGCAAGTTAGGGAAAAAGAGAAGGAAAAAGGCAAACATCACTCCAAAAACACTAGAAGTCTTAAACAGAAATAAGATATTCCGGTGATACATGTTTCACCATCGTTTTTTATTCCAGATATGGTATTTCACATGGTCCAATGAAAACAGCGGGCTCTTCTTCTGGCCTGGCCATGTATTTTGCATTTAAAAAAGCTCGTTTTTCAAAAGAAAATAGCGCTGTCTCCAAACAGTATTGCAGAGTAGGTTAGCAAGCTGTGTGGTGCTGCTACACCATCATAAAATCATTGGTAGTCCATTGTCCCCCAAACCAAAAGGCAAGGTTAAAGCTTTTAAAGATGTATGTGTTAATTTGCTATTTTTACTCAAGTAGACTATAACAGTTTTGTTTTTATTCAAAGTACAAAAATAAAACCAACTCAAATGATCTAAGTATAATTTTTGGTAGCAGAAGAGTCATATGGAACAACAAAATTGACTCTATAAAGCCTAAACTTACTTACCAGTAAGTATTTTAATGTAAAAATTCATTTGAAAATGCATGCAAAGCTGTGAAAGTAAAGAGAAAAGGATGAAATTATGTATGTCCCTCTCATTAGTTACACAGCAGCTCTGTGGGGTGTTGCCCACACCATCACCCCCTCTTCAATCAGGATCTGATTTTACAATATTGAGCAAATTCTTATGATCAAAAATAAGCTAGAGAAGTACAAAGTGGTCAGATGTTTGTGTTTTGCAATATGATTTTCCTCTTCCTTAATTTTTAAATTATATTTAGATCAAAACAGTCCTTGTATTTTACATGAATAAAAGTCTCAACCTTTCCCTTTTATATTCCTTCTTCAAATGCAGCAAGCAGTCGTCCTGCGCGCCAGGCAAGGTACTACAAAATATTTTACAGTTTTGCTCCAATTCATGTTTGTTTTACTTGGTTTTCATGGAGTAGAATGACTTTATCTGTTCCAAACAGTGAAACAGAGCAGCTCAGCCGAGATGCTACAGGGCTGCTGACATTTGGAATACTATTTTCAGCCCTATTTTACATATGCTTTCAAAATTTATCTTATGAAAAATAAAAATCAGTTAGAAGATGGGCTTATCGGTGTCTCTGGCAATGCAGATGACCTACTTTCAGCCATAAAGAATGGGAAAATCACACGGCTATTGGCAGCAAAGTTAAAGGCAGGAAAGATCCAACACCAATACCTGTGCAAATGCCCAGGGAAGAAAAATTCAACCCGGAATGGTGCATCGGAGAGAGAGGTCATGTCAACCCAACGCCTCTGCAACGCTGCATCACCGGCTGGACTGGGGGAACAGACAAGCTACACGGGGTTCCCTCTCTCCAGTAGACTCCCAGGAAAAATCGTGACATAATTTTTTTTCCTGACTACTTGTAACATGCAGAAAAACAGCTGGGAAACAAAACGTTTAATAAGTGTAGCCTGAGTGAATATTACCTTACACATCTTTGAATGATGCACTTTACAAAAACCCAGAATGAGAGAAAAGGAAACAGAGCAGGGAACGCAACCCCAACATTTTTCCAAAAAGGAACTGATTCTTTGAGAACAAAACTAATTAGAATGCACTACCTAAGAAGAGAGATTAAAGGGGGGAAAAAAAAAAAAAAGAAGCTGTTAAGGTTATTAAAAATGACTATATTTGTGGATAAAGCAACAACAATAAACTTCTCATTGATACTTTATTTTTTGTGTGGCTCTTTCTGCCTATAAACAAATTGTAAAAGATGGCAACAGCTAATTTAAAAAATAAAAAGCGAAGTGTTGCGGCAGAGTCTAAATTGAGTCTGACAGTCAAGGTCACATAACTTTTCACTTTTATTTAAAGACATTGCCTTGATTACTGAAAAATATTGCAAGATATATACACACATATCTCGAGTCAGGATAGCCCGCCTTTGAGGGCTATATCAATAGCTTCTTGTCCATTGCTTTAAAAGCAACAACAGCAATAATTTTTTAAATTGCCAAATGTTGTGTAATTATCAAACTGTAGAAAACTGTCAGAAATCCTTGATATAATCTTTTGAATTGTGTTTTCAGTGTAAGCAATATGTCCTAACCAGTCCTGTTATGCCTAAATAGACTATTTCTGGAAATTTAAAAAAATGATTGCTGCTTTAGTTCATGTAAATGCAAAAGCTTTCATTATAACTTTGATTTATTTTAATTGTATTTATATTGTTCTAGTCCCCTTACTGCAAACTTTTGAGAAAAAATATTAAATCTAGTTCTAAAATTCATCATCTGTAAAGAAAATGAGTTGAGTCTGCAACACACGTTTCTAGCACTGAAGGATCAGACGAAGTGTACAAGATCTCGCGACTAACGCAACAGTTCTCATGGGCCCATTAGAGTCTTTATAGGTGGATTTCACTTATAGCTTTGTTTAAAAGAAAAAAATACAGATTCTGAAGAGAACTGGAGCCTATTTGATGTTCAGCCTCTATTGTCTCCCAGGCAGGCCTGAATGAAAGCTTGGAATTAAACAGCCTTTGAATATAGTTTTCATGGTGATCACTGCAAGTGATATATAATAAAACAATCTGGTTCCCACTTCCAGGCTTTCAGAGCCAGCTTTTTCCTCATTCATACACTTTCAAAGTTTATAAAATTATGATACATTTTTGTCACAGAGTTTTTATAAACGAAAGGCAATAATCAGCCATTTTCTCTTCCTTTGTAAAAATTCCTTTCCAGGACCTGCAGCTTTCCTGGTCTCTCCCTTACTGCAGCGCACAAGCACATTCAAATATTCCCATCTGCCCCGGTCTTTGCGAAATTACTTCTGGAGTCACTAATATATACTTTAATTAGGAAACAAATACACGGTCACCAATATTTTAATCATACCTAAACGTGACCAGTGAAACGCTGTTGAAGACAATGGGAGGTTTGGCATCAGTTCTGGGGAGCAGGGGGCATTGCCCCCGCTGCCTGCACCACAAACGGCATTTCTTAGGACCGGCTGCTGGAGGGGGCGGCTGGCGGCAGCTCCTGCTCCCATCACCCGCAGCCCGCGGAGAACGACTGCCCAGGGCGAGAGGAGGAAGGGTTGGTTTCCCCATACAACAAATTCGAAACCAAAGTACGAAGACACAGAAAAAGCATTTTCCAAGCACACAGGTAACCTGACGTGGACTTAGACCAGTTGATTATTGAGTTAAGAGATTTAATACAGACTCGTCCGTCAGCCCAACCTGTGGGTCCTCACCATGCTTCCTCACCATCAGCTAAATTCAAGGCTGTAATTGTCCCTGCCCAGCAAGTCCCCACGCAGTGCTGCGCAAATCGCTTTGCCTCAGTGTCCCACTTACACAAGGGGGAAAACAGTCTGAATCCTAAAGGTACAGGAGGATTAACCATGGAATGGACTAGAACTCCGTGGGATCCTCAGGGGACAGATGCTAAAGAAGTGCTAAAGATCACTATCATCAAAATCATCAATCTGTTTTCTGTCTGCCATATGATCTGTCTTTGGAACCCACATTTTATCCCTTTCTATGATTTCTGCAATCCCCTACACACAATTTTCTTGAGATAAAATTCATGCCTTATATAAATTATGAACATGGTCTTAGTTTTTAAAATTACACCAATATATTAATCCGCAATAGAAGTAGTATTATTACCAATAATAATTGTTATCCTTATTACTAAAAAGTAAACAAAGTTTCAAAGGCACAGGAAGTAAATATCCTGCAAACACTGTAGCTGCACGTCTTCCTCTTTCAAACTGTCGTTGCATCATTTTCCTTGTCATTTGAAGTGGTATCCTTTGAGAAGGTGCATTTAGCATTTTTTGTAACTGTATTTAGGTAGTGCTTTTTGGCATTTGAAAAGATTATTTTAAAACGGGATCATGAAAAAAAACACTCAGGCAAAATAACATGTCACGCCAGGCTCATTATACCAAATATATAGCACTGCCTTAGTATTTTAACTCTGCTATTTTTTGTAACAAGGTACATCAACTCATTCTCACTTGGTGGCGTTTCCACGCTAAGCTAAAACTAATTGCAACAAGTTTCAGAAGACAAACCCGCCGTAGATGGGGTAAGCGGCTTCGGAGCAGACCCGGGCGCAGGAGACCAAGGTGTGGAAGCATGGAAGGGGAGGGAAGACGAGTGGTCCGGGCTCGCTGCCCCCAGCTTGTCCCGCTGCACAGAGGGCCCCCGGGAGGCAAAGGGCTCTGGGTTGAGCCCCGGCTCGCTCAGGCGTTCCTGTGCCTCCAGCCAGGCCCTGCCCCTCCTGCCTTTCGGGCAGGGACACGCTCCCCGCAGCTGCGGGGCCATGCCCAGTCCCTCCCGGCCAGTGCCACAATCCCCCGCACCCTCGGCGAGCTCTGCACCGGCTGCACGCCAGCCATCGTACACCAGCACGCCATCCCCTTGCACGCTCACCTGCTCCACCTCAGAGGGAATGGCAACAGTTTTCCCTGTTCCTGCAGTCTACCTTTATTTCCCATTAGGTCAGGGAATGCCTAAAATCCTGCGGAAATACCACAAAAAGTGAAATGAAGCCCCTTCACCTGCTACAGCAACTGGTTTGTTTTTAAATGGCCACCGTTGCACCTGAAATACAATCCTATATATGTATGGCGTGAAACACGTCACAGGAGGTTACATCCCCAGGGGACGCAGAAAAAACGCGTGCGGAAGCAGCCTGGAAGTGCAGGAGGCTCCAAAGTGTCCCCCGGCCCCGGTGGCACCGAGCGAGTGACACGGTGGGACTCGGGGAGCCGCCCCCAACAAAGCACTGCCTGCAGCCAGCCCGCGGAGCCATCAGAGCGGGCTGCTCACCGCCTTGTTCGGATGAAGGCAAGATGCATAAAGAGGAATGGAAGAGGAAAGGAGACGAGTTATAAAAAGAAAAGGAGAAATCATAAATTAAAACAGAGAGACAAAACGCTCTGCTGAAATTTTTTTTTTTTCTGTGCAAAGCAATAGTGGGAAAAGCATTAAGCGTTACTCTGTTTCTTCATCTAATGACACAGAAAAAAAAGTCTTTTCTGCAAATAATTCAAGTAAACAATCTTCAGAAAGCATGAACAACAATACCAAATTTCTTGAAATTAGCCAAGCTCACAGAATCAGCAGGCTATTATTGCTGCTTGGAGGCTGCGTCTCCAAAACCATGGATGAGGCAATTTGTGGGAGGGGGGTGGAAAGGGAGAAAAAAGCAGAAAAAAACAGTCTCTTCTTTCTCCATTATCATTTACCTGGAATTTAGTTCCCTGTAAATTTCATTTCAAAGGGAAAAAACACTATGACAAACTCACCTTGGCTAAATATCGTTTCCTGATTTATAACAAAGATGTGATCCACTTTAACTTGCTAAACACTTTGTCACTGTTTTATATGCACCACTTCCAAAGAAGGGAAAAATAAAGGCGAGATTTTTAGGTCAAATGATTAAGGAGAAAAGGGATTTAAACCAACATTTTTTTTAAAGTTCTAATTGTTTGCTTATTGACACCAATTTACATGGAGCCACTTAGTGAATAAAGGTTTTCACAGTACATGGCACTTCTTTATGTCAGTTTTTAGCCATCATGTCACAGCCTGGCTTGAAAAGAAGAAATGCTGAAAACTCGTAGGCCAGAAATGAACAGCCTATTAAGATCTGAAAAGCTGTCATCCCCACTGAAAAGACTTGCGTCAGCCACTGAGGATATATTTTAAACCGCCTGTCCGCAAGAAAACTTTAATAATGCAGCCTTGCTCTAATGTCTTGTGAGAGGAGAGGCAATTTTACTTCTTCTATTAACCCAACGTGATTACAATGGCTTATTTCATGGAATATTAAGTTCAAATTCTGCTCCCTGGGAGGACAATAAAAAAAAAAGAGTGTGCTTATGACATTGCCCGAAATAGCCACAAGGACCGCAACTCCTTGGTGCTTTTAATGCATCCAAGCAGTAATCCACCTTAATTTGCTAATGGTTAAGTAAATTAGCAACAAAATAATAAAAATACAAAAAGGTATCAACACAGGAGTAAAATGCTTTCCTCTAAAAAATATTAAAATAACAAAATGATGTTTTCATAAGGATTGCGCTGGCCTTTCAATCCTCTCCCTCTCCCCCACCCCCACCCCCCCCGCCAATTCAGGGGAAAAATAAACTCCTTGTGTCGGACGGGCTTTCGCCATGAGGCAATCATAAGCAAAGCGGTTTGTGCTGAGACCACAGCTGGGACGGCTTTGTGCAAATGGAACCGTTAATAACTGCCTGGGAGCGACAAACACTTTCAAAACTACCTGAACTATCCCTGCACGGACACCGGGAAAATGGTTTCCCCAAAGAGGTGGGTACCCGGGCAGGGGGGGGGCACGATGCTGCCGGCACCTGGTGCCTCCGGCCAGACCGGACCGTGGGCATCCCTGCGCCAAGGGGCATCCCTGTGCCAAAGGGTGCTGCTGATGCAGAAGCGTCCCTGCTGGCATGCATCCCCCATCCCAGGCGGAAGGTATTTTGAAAGCGTTGGGTTCAAACACCATTTGCAAGTAAATCCAGCGACATAAAGTAAGGTGGGTCACAGCCACCGGGAACCCTCTGAAAACCCACAGCCGGGGACAAACGCGCGGCCCCGGGCGGCTGGTCTGCCGGGGGCTCCTCTCCTCCAGCCACCCCAGGGAGAACCAGGAGGGACGGTTGTCGATGGGCAGAAACCTGCCCTCTTCTTTAACACACATGTACAGGCCTGATCCTGCACTTAACCCCCATCCTGATGGGAAAGGAGAGAAAGGTGCTCGGTGGCGAACGGCCGCCGGGTGCCTAACATCCCGGCAGTAAGCGCAAGCAGAAGAAAACTATCACAAATAAGATGTTTCGTTTCTAAACCGATGTAGGATGCAGACGAAAACTCCATTACCTATTCCCTCCTCCTGGCACTGCCTTCCTCCAACTTTTTTCTTTTTTTTTTTTCCCAATGTGGCAACGGAAGTAACTTTTTCATTTAAAAAAATTAATGTATGCAAATAGCCAGTGAAATTATAAATAGCCACCATTAATTTCTTCTACCTAGTTCAACAATTCCAAAGCAAAAAGGCGAACTTAAATAAATACATTTAAAATCGCCTGCTGTGTAATAGTAAAGAGACTCCATAAAACTAGAACAATATTTATTTCTTCTTTTCGTAACAGCTCCCTGTTTTATTAGGCCCGTGTTCCACAGCGATCTGATAAGAAGGAGCGAGGCTAAATGGCAAATGGCAAACATCCCAAATCGCAACCTGATGTATTTCCACAGCCCTGACCTTCAGATAAAAATCGTGCAGAAATCTGCAAACCCACCAAATATGCAGCACCACATGCTTCAAGCATTTTCAGACACAACAGTCGGGGGCAAAAAAAAAAAAAAAAGGGCGTTGCTATTTAAAGCCTTTAGCCTTCCCCTCCCTTAGAATTTAAGGATTATGCTCCTATACAGCACGTACGAGGGCGCATATAGACAGACACCATCAAACCTAAAGGTTTCTCACATCCACAGAGGATGCTGTGGGTTTATAGCTGTCTATCTGTGAATATCAAGGAAACATATTATATACAAAGAATATATCCCACTGCTATATTATATGTATATTTAGGAAAATACTTCAAACAGCAAAAAATTTTGCACTGTGAAATTAGCTAAAATTATGACAACTGTAAGAAAAAAATTATACGGGCAAAATTTGGGTCTGGTGGAAGAATTCTTTGATGTCTGGATTCCAATTTAACCCCGACTGAGTTCTAAGAATCAAATGAACAAAGTATATCATACACCCCAAGTCTGCTTGTCAGTGCTAGTCATCATTTTTATTTTATTCTTTCCAGCCACATGTATAAGACCCTGTTCTGACATTTCCTCCCTCCTCACTGGATACAGCTAGTTGCCAAACACGTTTGCGACACAGCCCAACTCTGTATTTATTTATTCATTAAAACACATGCATTAGTATCAATAAATATGTATAACAATATTTTCTTCACATCGCTGTATAGATTCCTTCCACAGTCGTGTCTCTAGGTTGGCTGCTGTGTGACAAACATAGAGAAATATGGGCACATCGAATATTTCTAAAATATTTTTAGTCAAAAGGCTGTGTCATAAACACTGCATCTGTCCCCATATAAAAACACCCTGTGACTGGGGATAGCAGTACATTTACTAACTAAGACTATAGGTGAATAATAAACCCCTGCTTAAATACACATTAATATTTTCAGTATTAGAGCACCCAGGTGCTGACTATCGATGGCATGCATTAGGGAACATCACCTTTCTTTTACACAGGGGCGTCAGCATGAAGTCTCTCTGAACTGTACATATTACAGGCTGAATAAATAGCATAATCCCTATCATTTGTGTGTTTTGCATATAAAAATCACTTTTTCTTCAGGTACTGAACCACTTTCTCCTATAAACCTGAACTGAGCTTCAGGATTTTTGAAGCAGTTGTAAAACATTAATAATATATCTAGGTTGTTTAAAGAATATTTCCAAATAACATGAAATATTTAGTCCATCCCCCCCCCCCCCGACCTCCAGCGCCAACTCGTCGC
>VZSZ01007079.1:327636-339018 GCA_013398815.1 Ibidorhyncha struthersii | reverse complement strand
TCCTGCAGCCAACGGAGCTACACCCCCACACTCCCCCCGGGGTCGGGCTGGCCTCCCGGGGGCTCCTGTGCCACCCCGAGGGGCCACGAGTGCTGCCGGAGGAGTTTCCACAGGCACCGACCTACTGCCCGTTGAAACCGGTGGCTCTCCTGCTCCTACATCACTTCGGTGCCGTTTATCCCGGTGTTTGTCCCAGGCTCACGTCCCAAGGCAGCGCTAGCCCACCCCAGCCCTCCCCACGCTGAGCACCGCGCGCTCAGGCGAGAGGCACGTCATCTCCTGAGCAGACAGGGCAAAGAATAACATGGGGGGCAAAAACCATCACTTTGTTTTACAGATGGGGAAGAAGCTTCTCCCAAATCCAGCATCAGCGGCTCACGTGGGCTCAGCCCGTCCCGTTCTTTGCCCCCGGCTGCAGGTCCACGGGACGAGGAGCTGAGCACCAACCCCCATATGAAGAGTCAACCCTGCCGTGTTTTTCTGCACCAGGAACACCACAGCCACCATCCGCGGCCTCGGCCAACCTCACCTTTCCCACCTGCTGCTTGCCCACCTCCTCCAGCCAGAGATCTGCCCTGAGGTCACGGCACAGCCACTACAGGCAGTGTAGGAGGAGAGGGATGCAGGCAAGAGAGGGCATGTGAGGTCCTCCCCAGAGGGGGCTCATAGGGCTGGAGGTGTGCTGGGCTGGAGCTGGGCTCCCTGGGCTGGCGGGGGGCTAGGTTGGGATGGAGGTGTGCTCCCTGGGCTAGAGCTGGGCTAGGTGGGGCTGGAGGTCGGTTCCCTGGGCTGCAGGTGGGCTAGGTTGGGCTAGAGGTGAGCTCGCTGGGCTAGAGGTGGGCTAGGTTGGGCCGGAGGTGAGCTCCCAGGGCTGCTCCATCCATGTCTTGCAGCACTGATGGTCCCTTGTTACCAGCAGAGCCCAGCAGGTAAAAGCGGGCGAAGCGGCTGCAAAAAGGCTTTGCTTTGCATGGCCGGGGGAGGCGGAAGGCTGCGAGCTGGAGGCGGAACAGAAACTTGCTTCTGCTGTATTTACCCCACACAACAATATTCTGTGCGTTATCCCAGAGGCAGAGCGTGGCCCCCGTCATACCCAGTGCCGCCCATACTCAGTGATGTTTCTTGTGCAGTGAACCGCTTTCTCCTCAGAACCACACAAAAACTTATAGGAAAGTGGTGGCCTATAAATAAAAATTGCTACTGAAAGAGTTTCCACCTAGATCCACAATGCCAAACTTTCACTCCTCCTTATACAGACAATGCCTGCTTGTTCCCATCCTGAACACGGGAACAGAAAATTTGGGAATCTTCACTGTCCTGGATGAGCCCTGCTGTGCTGTGACAGCCGCACTACCGGGGTGGCGAACGCCGAACACTTTAAAGTCAGGCAATACTGAGGACGGATTGCTGTCCCTATAGGGAAGTTCAGCGGAGTCAGGATTTGAATGAGCGTCCTGCGTTTTCAATGCAAATGGGATTGCTATCAGGATACATTTTCATCCCGGGTCTTGGTAGACAAAACATCTCCCCTGATATCAATGATGGCTCCTACGTTTGATTGCATGTATTACTGCATTAAACTGCTTGGGGGAGAACATCAAAACAAGTTCTTTATATACTTGCATGAAAAAACTCTTGTCTAAACAACAGAATTATACTAGAAGTAAAAACCTGCCATTTTAAAATAAATGCAATTGCAAAAAAGGCTCTGGGTGATAAGGGAACAATAAGGTAAATAAACCAAAAAGAAAAGATATCACAAACCTCATTTGAAGATAAAAAACAGTATAAATAACTGTTTTGGACTGTTTAAAACTATAATTATAAATGATACTTTCATTAAACATGAAAAATAGACTGTTTAAAAGTGAAGCTTATAGTAAAAATGAAGTAAGTATTTTTCCCCTGTAAAACTACTGAAAAATCTGTATTATGTATAACTTAGAATATGGTAAATGCAGTGAAATCCTGAATACTAGCAAAGAGGTTTGTCTTCCAACCACCTCACTAGGAAACCTGTAAAATGGCCATATGTAAATACACACTGAAACTGAATATATGTTTTATATATATTTCAATAAAAATCAGAAGTGCCTTTTTTTTTAATGTCGTCTACAGTATCCTTTTTACTGGACGTGGAGGTGGAGATCATAGTAGATAGCTAATGTTAACCAATAATAAAAGACAATTAAGAATAACACCCTTTATTCTTGTCCCCTTTTTCCTTCTAAAAATTTTTATAATGAATTACATTGCAATAAAATTTCCACTGGTATGTGGGATTATTGTTTCTTCCTCAATATTTTTAATTTAAAGCCAGATGGTGCCTTTGATACAGTACAAACTACAGCTTAGAATTGTGGAGAAACCGGAGTCACCGCAATCTGTTATTTTTATGTATACGTATATATACGTATGTACATCTGCATGTATATGTTATAATGCAAACCACTGGTGACACCTGGGCGCTGCTCACACAAAGCGAAAGCCCCTCTGCCCCAAAGATCTGACACAGTGACTTAACCTGAGATAGAACGAAAGGTCACAGGAAAAGTGGGAGATAATCAGGAAAGAATAAAAACATGATTAGAAACATGTAATCACATAAACTAACTGCACGCATAAAATAATGGTTTTGAATTGTTTTCATATATGCTAGAAGCAAAGAAAAATGCAACCCTCGACTGACCCATCGCTGCCTTTCTGACACCTCAGCCCTGGTACCACGCCACGATATGTAATTCAAGTACCTTTATTTCACCACAAACACACCTTAAAATACAGCATTTTTTCTGCAATTGAGCCGGACCACACATATTCACTCATTCAGAATAAATCTATATGAACCAGCTCCAGCATTTTTAACATAACGCTGCTTGTGGGGTCTGCTGATATCTTGAAGAAACAAGAAACTATTTTCACATCTCATTCCCATAATGGATGAGCTGCGGAGCAGGGGAACACTCTGGAAACTGTTCAGTTTGTCACACAGACATGGCAATTCGCTGATACTTCCACATCAGCCTTTCAAAGCTGAGCTGTTTTGCCCGTCCACTTGTATACATTAGGGACCGTGATGGTCACGCAAGGTCTTTTGGTTTTTTTAATGGAAAAAAGCATATGTAAATAATGCCTAATGATCAGGTCAATGGTCTTAAGGTTAGAGCAGGGCTTCCCATCGCTTTTTCATAACCCTCTGCTTTGTAATTCTGCACTAGCATTCCAAACACAGAAACCCAGAAGTTCACAGGAGCCCAGGAGCCCAGTGGCACTGGTGAGCCGGTGGCCGGTGAGGACCTTCCGTTGAGGTCCATCTGGTTCCTCCTCTGTTATCTACAGGTGTCGTTAAACAATCTCTCCAGAAATACCACACTTTGGGGTCCAGTTCTTTTAGTGTTTATCCAATTTCAGTACATGTGAGTTCAATGAAATGAATGCTGATTTACAGCAACAAGCGAGCGAAATAATGGTTCTATGTGGTCGAACCTTTTACCAGCCCCCCCGTGCCAAAGTCTCCCAGCTGCTCAGTCTATCAGTTTTGCCCTTTTCCATTTTTTTCAGGGACATTCTACTTCCCATTTCTGCTCAAAATTCCGTTTCCTTCAATGGGATTTGTGCACGAGGAGCAAGGCTCCGACGCAGTCACCGCGGCTGATCTGTCCCAGGTTTCAGCAGACGCCCTTCCCATGAAGGGACACCAGCGGGGAGGGGGTCTCTGTGCCAAGGTCACTGGGTGGGATTAGCACATGAGCAAGGTTTGATTTATAACGATTTTAAAAATGCAAAGCACCGTTCTTTATCCGTTCTTGTGCCGTTTGGTTCCAATCGTCATTGCAAATTTACTTGAGTTATTAGTGCTGCCGAGGTTAGCTATGCTCAAAACTTGTGTCGACTCGGTTCTGAAGGGGTTCGTTAAGTAGGGGTAAGTCAGGGATGGCATCAAGGAAAAACATGGTATTATTTTCACTGGCAAAGACGCTTTGAAAAGTTGTTTAAACAAAGTAAGGTAAAACACCTAACTATGAAAGTTATATAGAAACACGATCACTGAACTTTACATTTAGGAAGAATTAAGCTTTTAAAGAGTTTTTTCCACTGAAAAAAGCCTTTAATGGTAGTTATCCAGGTGGCCCCTGGATTTATTGTTGGATTTCGCTTTGACTGCTATGGGGTTCCCAAGGGGACTATTAAGTCAATAATTTCTAAGGCAACATTTTATTCCAGGTAACTGAAATTCCTTAGAAGATGGAGCTTCAGCTTGGAGATTCTCAGATCCCATTTGAAATCACTCATACTGACTACAGAAGAATTTTTAAAATAAATTATTGTATAGCCTTCTGCTTTCAGCTACATAATCTATCTATATATGTTTATAAACATTCTTTATATAACAATTCAGAACTTAATTCCCCCCGAAGCTATTAAAACTATATATTTAATTACATTCATAAAGAGTTGCCCGGGATACAGCCAAAACCTACCACTAATTCAACATGTATTATATATTAACACACTTCGCAATTCTGAAAAATTAGTAATATGGGCCATACGCTGTTTTCATTCTGTGCATGGAACTCCCATCAGAGTCAGTCAACAGCCTTTATTTATAAAGTCTAGGGTTTTATGAAGAAGTCTGTAATGACTATTTTTGGTCAAGCTTAAAAGCAAAAGCAAAGACACAAAGGTCTTCTGGTTTCCAATGTACAAAGCATATATGGCTAGTAGGAAAAGTAGAGTAGGACTTCTAGCTAGACTAAACAAATTTCAGCATAAAATGATAAATGAATCGAGGAACTTACACTCTCAGATCCTAAATTACATTAAGTCACTGATTTTATGAAGCCAGAAAAAGGTCATTGAATGATACTTACAAACTATAGTAAATAACTAAAATTTATGCGGTAGGATGATTTTAATCGTTAGTATTCTTAAAACCTTGAAAATCAATACAACTTGTAACAAATCAGAAAAGTTAAACGGAAAATATAATTGTTCCTTTTAAGACCTATTATGTTTAATATCCATTGGCCATATTTGTTCCACAGGTCACGTATAAAAATAAATTTACTGTATTTCTTGCATTTGATTAACAGAAAGAGCCTAATGATACATGTCCAAATTCCCAGCACAGTTGTCTCTGCGCTAGTGTCTATATGGGCTTTCTTGCATAAACTGAAAACCATCTGTCATAATCGCTTTTAAATCCACCACACCCATTCCTCCTGCTCCCCAAAAAGGATGCATGTCAAGTATGGTCTGCTCCTGAAATATTCCTTGCAAGTTGCTAAGTGGATATAAAAGAACACAGACCTAAAATAATCTGCAAATAACTGTAACACAAGCCCTGAAAAATGCTTTTGGAGCTGGCAAGTGGGGGGAGAAATGCGTCCGTCGCCCGAGCCAACACGAGCGCCGAATCCAGGCAAACCATGCGGAAGGACAGTGTTTGTCGCTGGTTTATTTTGTAAATGTGAAAGATTATTACAAATCTTATTTAAATCAAGTTTCCTTTTGAATATTTTCTTATAATTGAACAAGTGTTGAGCTGCACCGGGCTGTCACAGCTGTTACAATACATGAACCACACTTACAGTAACAGCTTTCGTTCCACATTTTTGTGGAGTAGTTTCCATAGCACTGTGATCAGGGTTTGCATATTTTTATACCACTTGCATATTGAAAATAAACTCTGATGTTTAGATTGCTTTCTCCAAGTGCATCTGGTACTTAAATTTCCTGAAAAACAAGCAGGCAACTATGATTTAAGACCAAACACTCAGGGTGCAACACCTTGTTTTACTTTTTATAAAGTTATTTTTAGCCTTCCTTTCCCTTAAAAGTGTAACTTAATAGTATATGGGATGAGAGAGCTTGGAAATAGGCATTTATCTTAATTGTCATCCCTGAATTAAACATTAGGGCGAACTTTTCCATTCACAACAATATACAATATAATCAGATATTCTGCATGTAATAATATGCTTTGCCTAATTACCTATGCCTCAATTAAATGTTTTGACCAGATAAAAAGCAAAGTGTCGAGGAGTTTGAACGAACTGGCAGTTCCAGTGCCAGGCACCTGTTTCCCAGCCAGCCCCAGGCTCTTGGCTTTCGGGCATCCCAGAAGGGTGCGAGGGCAACGAGGTGCAACGCGAGCACCGGCCGGGCAGAGCACAGGCCCTGTTGCAAAGTTAGTCTTGATAAAAGAGTCACCTTTTTATTAGGAAAATAAACGCAATTTTATAAATTTCTGGTTTTAAAAAAGCGCAATGAGCGCGAGCGCTTCTTTCGAAGGGAAAGCAAAGTCAGGACGGGGGTGGCTGTGCCGTGCTGCCTTCCCCTCCCAGTTGGATCTGAATCGCCTGCGAGGGTTTATCACGCAAAACTGCCCAACGCTGCCGAGCCCCGCTTCCCCTCGGCGCCGCTTCTCCCTGACGAACGCCTTCCGAATTAGCAGATTGAAAATTAGCAAAATACAGCACTGCTTTTCACTTTAAATTTTAATAAGAAACAGAGACATCTTCTCTCTCTTTCTTCTGCTGTTCCTCCCTCTCCTCTAAGAACAGAAGGCTGCTGGTGAAAGGAATGAAAATCTGGAAAGAATTTGGGGTGGACTGGCCAACCCCCTTTCATTTCCTTCAGATGTTTACAATCTAGCACCTTTCTGAGACAAAGATGGGAAAAAAGCTATTTTTTCTTTTGACTGAAGGGTGAGACAGGGGGGTATTAAAAACTGATCAATGTAATTTTTTTCACAGAAGTATTTGCACATCTGTGAAATAATGTAATTTATGAAAAAAATCTTTTTATATGACATTCATGATTATAGCCTGATCTGGAGAATTATTCAAATATAAAATTAAATACTCAAAAACTAGCTGTGCTGTGGATGACTGAGCTTTTACCAGCTGTGCATCACACTTCTATAATTCTATTAAAAGTATATAAGTGAGGCTTTCCAAGTATGCCTGAATCTCTTTTAAAAGGAATGTTACATTTCTAAATGGCTTTATGATCAGTTGCTTTTTGTTTTTTCTTGAGTATCACCCCGGTTGTTGGATATGTTTTATCTGACTGTAAAAAAAAAAAAAAAAAGAAAAAGAAGAGGAATGCATACCTATGGAAAGCGCTCTATAAATTATATTGTATTTTATTATCACAGGGCTTAAGGAAAAATTGGCTCTTAAGAAAGGTTAAAAACCTTTAAAGTGAATTCTTCTGTTTGGTTAAAAGTACTTTTGATTTAATACGATCCATCTGCAATCTGTACCTGGCCTACCCCCTCCCCAGGGCGGGCAGTGCTCTGAGGAACCGGGCGATGCCCAAGGGACCGAGGCACGGGGCAGCTTTTTCTGCCCAAACAGAACAAGTTTGGGTCGCCTGCAACGCTGCCTCTGTGCTAACTTCCCTCCCAGCAAGAAATCACGCTTACTCTCTACTCAGACAGCAATTCCCAGATTTTTAAACAATTAATCCGGTGGAAGTCGAGTGGACGCGTGCGTTCCCGGGTGTTATTTCACACCCCCAGCATCGCTCCCCGGAGCTGGCTCTGGAGGAGAAGGCGCAGGGCTCTCCCGGAGTGAAGGCAGCCTACTCGGCTCTGCCGGAGCGGGCAGGGCTGTGCTGCCAGACGGGCTCCTTCTCGCAGGCACAGCCTCCCAAGAAAAGTTCAATCCTATTTTCTAAGCTTAAATATAACGCTCGGTATGGATCCACCGTGGCTTTGTTATTATCTACAGGTTACAGATAGCATAATCTTCAAATTAGGTGTTCCTTCCCATGCCACAAGCTAATATTTTGACTAAAAGGGAAAATAGAATCCTAAACCCCACCTAAATGCCGTGGTATAAACTAGCCATTAAAAGAAGAGCACCAACAAAAGGCCACATTAGTAAAAGACAGGGGCTGCAGTTACAGTTTAGCAAGGAGAGAGGCAAAATAAGGGATAAGATATTGTTTCTGCTGCCTAAGACAGACGGACTTTAATAACACTTAACAGAATGATGCACATTAACGATCTCAGAAAGCACTTCTTATGCCTCATCCATCATGCGGAGGAGAAAATGAAGCCTTCGACAGCATTAGGAATTATTCTAGATCTTGTCAGTAATTCGCAGCTTCTCGGTAGTATCGTAACACAAATTTGTGTGTATGAGACACTGACCATTAATCTAAGGGCTTTTTTTCCCTCGCCGCAGCGTGCTGAGAATGTATCAATTGTTTCATGGAGAAATTTCACAGATGAAACCTTACTAAATAAAACAGGGGAGAGGAAAGAGATATAGACAGAAACATAAACAACTGGAACTCGGAGACAAATTATTATCTTTAAAACAAAAAAAAAACACAATAAAATCTCCGTATGTGTGTTTTCTGAATGGGCAACAACAAGCCTCCTTCACTGAAAATAGTCAGAATACGCCATGATTATAAAGTTACGTTCATATGTACAAACATACTTATATTTAATTTTCTGGGAGGCTTTTTTCCCCTTTTTTTCCCACAGAGTACAGGAAAAAATCCTGATTTCTCCTCCCAAGAGAGTCGAGTATTTTTACAAATAGTAGCAAAACAAATTTCAATACAAAATGCCACGCGACTAAATAAACAATAGCTTTTGGCAACCTCTTCCTTAAGTCGCAATCTGCTGTTAATCGCATGATAGCTATTTCCACTGGAATCTGTACTACAAAGGAAAAGGTCCATAAATATTTGTACAGCAAACTCCTCAGAAAAAAGCCACTCTGAGTACTCTCCAAATTCATTTCTATACATGCAATGTAAAGATGAAAGCTAATGAGTTATATGAAGTTTACGATAAATTAAGAGTGTTCTGCTTCCAACCCCATCCGCCAGCAGATGTATGTTTACACAGATATGATCGACTGCTCCACAACAAAACACTTGTCAGACAGAATGAGGCGAATTCGCCTCTGGATGTGGAGGAGCTGAATTGTCTCAGGGACAAAAAAAAAGATGGAATGTGATCAAATACTAATCAGGCAGCAATAATCAGCCTTGCAGTATCCTAAAACATACACTATTTTATCTCCATTGAAATAATGACATATATCCAAAAAGTCCTCAAAGAAACTTGGGTTTAGGTAATACATTGTGATTGCAGCAGATATGCAGGATTAAAATCAGTCTTGATCTTCAAACAGAATAAGAATGTATAGTTCTGTTTACTGCACGGATATTTGTATATAAAAGATATGACAAATATTTTAGGTTATTTAGAAACCCACATTTCTTTATTTTGAATTTTTACAGACCAAGTACTGGGAAAGTGATTTGACAGTCACAGGTAATAGGCACAAATTACAGATTAATCTCATTAGAAATTATAAACACTCATATAGTCTGTTAAACCCCCTGACAAAACCTGAAAATTAGAAATCCAATAACCAAGCATCAATAAGGTCTTTAACGGCTGGACAGATGTTTAAACCGCACGATGCTCATGTCAGGAGTGAGACGAAACAGTTGAAAATCAAGGTTTGCACTAAATAACAAGGTATTGATGTCAGATCAGATCATTTGTATGAACTGTTTTAATCCATATTTTGCCATTAATTTACATTGTGGTATAATTTTGTTGTTTATTCATTTTGTATAGTATTAAAAAATACAAAATAAGAAAATATGCAGATGAGAGAAGCTGTTCTCAGACGTGCAGTACAGCCACCCTCAGACCAGGACTGCTGTCCGAGTATCTGCAAAAAGCTGGGACTACCTTTTCAGGACAAAAACATAAATAATGCTTTCAAGTAAAATATTGTCTGCAAGCTTTAATTTTTGGCTTGTTTAATTAAATCACAGAGGGAAATATTGCGAGAACGGTCACCTCACCAACAGCAACTACATAAATCCCTAGAAACGGCCACTGGGATAGCAAAAGAAAAATTGTTTGCGTTCCTAATGTTCGGTCTGACCTGGAAAGGATAACAAAAGAATCTGGCATGAATATGTATTTTTATAGGGAGTGCTGCTGGTAAACATACCAAATAAAAGAGACGGGATTATTTTAAAATAGTTTCTCCTTAACTCCCAATATGTTTAATATGATGATATGAAAAGCCATATATAAAGCAGAAACATATTCAGCCCATACAAAATTCTTTACAGAGCAGTAAAAAGGCGGCCAGATCTCAGCAGAAGAAAACAAACAAACACCAGAAATCCTGTAAAGCTCCAGCACCTCCCCGCGAGCCTGCCTGCTCTCCAGCGCCGAGATAAAGACCCAATCTGCTCATCAAACACCTCCGGGCTCGGCCATCTAATAGGAACAAATTGGCAATGACTGCCCAAGCAAGTAACACAGGCCCACTGATTTGTAGATTGATACTGATGCCTAATGATCCCCTTGGGCAGATCAATAGCAACAATCCTCATCCCTGCCTTTCTTCTTTATCGGCAGAGAGGAGCGAGGCACGGGAAAGCCGTGTGCGCACAGGCACCGTGTGGCAGGTGCACCGGGAGCACCCGGCGCAGGTGCTCACGGGCGATGGCTGGGGCCCAACGCACCCGGCACACCTCCGAAACGGTGGCCAAGACGACGCCGTCGTCATTTTGTCCTAAGAGGTACAACGGTGCTAGTGCTTGCCCTTCACGTGAATAGTCACCGTGGCTGTGGGTGCGGTGTCCTTGAGCTGGGCCCACCCTGGGTGCAGGAGCTGCTCCCGCCGCAGCCCCGTCTGCGGCGCAGGTGGCCAAGCGGGCACGGAGGGACAGGGAAAGCTCCAAAACACAGATCACGGGATGAAAACCCAACATTTACAAGTTGGGATTTCTGAGAAATGGAGGCAAGCGTGGTGTTTGGGTGGCAGGGGGAATGAGGCAGGTGGTGACACCGGGCACTGTTTCGGAAAGCAGGGCGCACGGCCGGGTGGGTTTATCCTGTGTGTGGCCATAATAGGGTTACACTGCACTTCTCTTGATGCTCTTGCCTTTTCCCTCCTCTCCTTTCAGTTGTCTTGTTGTCTCTTAGTGCACTACAGTATGATCAATCAGGCAATTTCAGTGCAGGATTTTTATTCAGTTAACCGCAAGTCACTTTCATCCACTTCCTCCTGCCCCACCCCTTGCAAGAATTAGGATTTTCTATTTATTTACTAATCTAGTGAATACAGTTATCCCATTAGTGTATCCTTTTAAAGTCCCTGGTAATACCTAAGAAAAACTAATAGAGTTGCTTTGCAATTTTTTTTTTTTTTTTTGCAATGAATTAACGTTAGTGATGTTTCGCAGACTTGCAAGCGGTCACTTCCACGTCGGGGTGCTGGGAGGCATCACCAGCAGCACTAAACTTCTCTGGCAATCGTTCTCTCTCTCTAGAATATCTCTCTAGAATAACTGCCTATAAACCTAAGACTTTATCAG
>VZSZ01007079.1:312963-325954 GCA_013398815.1 Ibidorhyncha struthersii | reverse complement strand
CCTGCCCTGCGGTTCCTCGGCGGGCGCAGGCACCCAACGAGGGTTTATGGGGCGCGCAGCGCTCTTCCCAATTGCTCCCGCGACGCCGGAGCATCCCCATAACTGCACATTAACCGACTTGGGCGATCTCATCACCACCTGAGTGGTATTTGAGGTGTATTTTTGCACTAATTAATTTTGCTGTTTCATAGCCCCGGTCACAGTAGGGGAAAGGGAGGGAGGGAAATAATCAGAATTGTGTATCCCCTCGCAAATGTCACAAAAGTAGCGTCCCCGTGTTCCGGGACCGGGGATCCAGGAGCGCAGGCCTATTGTTCTAAAAAGACACAGCTTTTGTGAGCCGGCGTGGAGCAGACAGGCGGCCAAGAGACTGCGTGGGCTCCGAGGAAGAGCAGGAGAACCCCTTGCACCAAACACACCGGCGCCATACACGTCGCATCCACTTTTTAACAACCTCGCATTAAACGTTTGCTGAAAATACACGCTGCGTACATGTGGCACTTTTTTACAAACGTGTCAGTACCGTGAATGATTAAGGGCTTCGTTGCTTCCCAGCACAAGGTCTCCGATCAGATTGCTGACTGATGGCTGGATTCCACTGTACACCTCACGACGCGATTTCAGTGAGAGGACCAAGGGAAAAAAAAAATGTACTTTATTAAACATTTTTTTGCACGCAGAATATTTAGGAGGGGTCAAATTTATTTTTGCAATTGGCAAAAGCAAATCTGCTCCTAAGCTGAACTGTCGCGAGTCGTGTTTCATCCCAGAGTACATTTTTATGGAGAAGTTATAAACCCCTGAAATATGTGTTGTCTGTCAGAAATGCCGGGATGCTCGACCATAGGGGAGAGCGGCACGGGCTGCGCTGCTCGGATGCCGGCGCGACACAAGCAGGCGCAGAAGCGGCGTTTGCGGGCGGGTTTGTACTGTAAATACGTGTGTATTTGGTCGTGGAGGGGCTGCGGCGGTGGCGAGGCAGACAATGGGAGCTGGAGGCGAGGAAGGAGGTAAAGGGGGGTCTACCCGTGCCCTCACAGCCAGGTTGCGCAGGGAGCGGGGGAAAGCAGGTCACTCCTTATCAACTGGTTAAGCAAACGCCAAAACAAAGAGTGGCTCTTTATTTTGACGAGCTCTTGGCAGACACGCTTTCTTATAAAAAATAATTTCTCTGCCTTTGTTTCCCTCCTTCTCCTTCAAAGACAGTGGGAAGAGCGCTCTCTCGTATTCACGCCTGCTTTCCAAAGGGAAAAAGGTGATTTTTTAAGATCTGATCACCGAGCACGAGTTACTTGTCCTCCCCCCAAAACAGATTATTTTTTTTAAAAAAAGGAAAAAAAAATCTTTGACAAGACTCAAAGGGTCCCTGAAATAAAGAAGAAAGAAAAAACATCCAAAACATTAGACACAGAAACATTATATTTCAATATTATCATATGAATTAAATGTAATCCTTGAAGCGACTAGTCCCAGGGGTCACATATTAGGCCATTTTTTTCTTTTTTTTTTATTTAATAGAGGTCATCCAGGCTGAAAAGCAGAACCCAAATGAAAAGCATCTTCAATGTGGTTATAACATGAGCTGCACGAGGTCAGGCAGTGTCTTGTATGGCCTCATAAAAAATACATAACCAGACAGCCTAATAGTATTTCTTTGCATTCATTTTTGGATGGGAACTGGCGGGTGGGGGAGGGGGCCGATGGAGGCAGGGACATATAAAAACCCCACATATACATTTCCATAATGTGCAGCTTTTCATACATTTCAGTTAAGGCAAAAAAATGAACGTTCATTTTAAAAGATACTGGGGTTAGTTTGCTTTAAAGGAACGATCTGAAATACAATTTCTGTGGCCCCTAAAAACAGAGGTAGGGCGTTAGCCTTGCCCACCTCACACACACACGCACACGCGCATCTTATTTCGGACAGTCGTGCTCCAGTCATGCTTAATTGGGAGTGCAACCATGTTGGGCTTGCTTTCATTAAAAATTTCTAATGCACTTTGTTACTTGTCCATACACAAACCCAGCCTGATTAATTTGAATTATTTCTCTTCTGAAAAGAAATACAGATGACCCCCCCCCAGTAACATGGTTTAATTTGCTCTCGCAGGGGAGGGGTTTACCCACCACGCGGGATTTATGCAGGTTGCAAAGATATACTGGGTGGGAGAGAGGGCAAGAGAAAGGCAAGGCATAAAAGAGGGAAGGGGGGGAGGAGGTGTAAATAAAAATAAACAGTGCTAAAAATGCCGGGCGATAAGAGAATCTCTAAAAATCGTCTCCCTTCCCCCTCTCCCCAAATATAGCCTGGAGACGGGTGACCCTGCTGGGGAGCGGAGCCGCAGAGGTGACCTGATGCTAACCAGCCTGTTAGAACTAATAAGGTGTGCTCCTAAGCCAGGGGCTGACACTGGGGCATTGTGGAAATAACTCTCCTTGTTATTGCCCATCCTCAGCTTGAAATTTACTGCTCCTTTGCATTATTAAAGAGACAGCTTGCGTGCACTATGGGGGAGAGGCACTGGGCAGGAGAAATAACTGTGCACGCTTTTTTTAATGTTATGTTTGTGCTCTCTGTAGTCTTTATATTAAGATTCGGAGCATTAAAGCATGCTGGGTTAATAGGTTGTTATTTATTATTTGAACTGTTTTCGAAAATAAAATCCGGTTTAGAAAAATAAAAATTATTTTTTCCCCCATGGCAAACGGTCAGAAAATAGGAAACGCGTGAAACATCTCGGAGAAGGTCAGACTGTGGCCAGTGGCAGGCCTTGTGGGACAGAACCCTTTCCCAAACATTTTCCAGTAGCGCGGCTTCTCATTTACATCAGATGTTGAGCAGAGCTTAAAAAAACCCCAACATGGCGGATAACAGGGATTACCAGACGGATACAAAACAGGGCCCGCTGCAAGGTGGGTCCATCCTCACAAGGGCAATGTGAGAGGGTGTCAACACGCGGAGCTGTGTTGCACCTCTGGGTTCTCATTAGCTTTTAAAGCAGTTGCGGAGAAAGGCAAAACTCAAAGATAGACGTGCAGGGAAAAAACTGGTGTTTGTCTCCGCCTCTGTTCCTTCCTGTTCCTCCAACAACCCACCCTCCTCCCACACGAGCTGCCTTCCACAACAAAATCAGAATAACTGGTGCGGCTCCCCAGGAGCTGGCGTCTCTGCCGAGGGGCAGGCTGGGAGGGCAGCACAGCAACCCCAAGATGTACATTTGCACGTGACAGATCAAATTTTATAGAAAATGAGCTGAGCCACTCTTTCAGATGATTTGGCCATCTCTGAATCCATTTTTATGGGCAGGCATTTTAAACTTGATCTTTGTAGGGGTTGGAGAGTCCGTATCACACACACTCAGGTCACGGGGCAGAGCCCTGCAGCTGCTGCCTCCAGGGGACTACCTACAATAATTAAGGACTCAAGTATTACTAATTTTCTGCAGCAAAGCAGCTGACTGCACATTGGAGACATCACTGAGAATGGTGATCAATGATAAATAAAATCCTCAAGGTGAATAGAAAATGCAGTTTAGCAGTCCATGATGGACTGGCAGAACCAAGGGCTGCTTGGCACTGAGCCAAGGGGGTTCGTTGGTTTCTTGGTGGTTTATTGTCAGGGATTCCATAAAATCAGCTACCGGAGGGATTTGAGAGAATTTGTCAGAGAACATGAGAGCCACAGCAATACTTTAGCTGTCCAAGGCAACTGTTTTTTCCTGCATGTTCAGAGACAACCCATTCTTCTAAAAGGTTAATGTGGTCAGCTGCTGGGAAGACCTGGGATGACAGCGGGAATCAATGCATGGTGATGTGATGAAATACATGTAACTGCCATCATATACTGAAAGAGTGTATATATATATGTCGCATCGGTCCTGCACATTTGGGGACCAAAGAGCAGCTCTGAAAGCAGGTGTAATTTGAAATGAGAACTGGAACAGCCCAGAACAAAACACCTGGAGGGAGCAAAGGGCCTCTGCACGTGCAGTGGAGATGAGTCAGAGGGGACACACACACACGCAGAGTGTTCCTTGGCTCATGCTCTTGGTGGTTTTCACAGGACATGTGCCACAGAGCAGCCTGCATATCCCATAGCACCTCCACCGGCAGCAGGACCCCAGGCTGAGGTATCTTCAGCTCTGGGATGCTGCTGCCACGGCGGGAACCGTGGCAGTGCTTGCTGTGCCACCTCCTCCTCCGAGGGCTGGGTGGCATGCCACGGACTGAAACATTGTGGGGATCTGCGGGCAGACATCAGCTGGATTCTGGATTCTCTGCTGTGACCCAAAGCTTTAAAAGGGGTGTGTCAAGTGCTTGCCCAGAGAGGTGGTAGATGCCCCACCCCTGGAAACATTCCAGGTCAGGTTGGAACGGGCTCTGAGCAACCTATCTAGTTGAAGATGTCCCCGCTCATTGCAGGGGGGTTGGACTAGATGACCTTTAAAGGTCCCTTCCAACCCAAATTGTTCTATGATAAAACCATCAAGTCACTGAAAAGTGCTTCACTTGCACATGGGATGATCATTCTGGAATCACAGTCCAAACAATGTCTGAACATCTTTATAACCTCTGTTTTAAACCACTCTATCCTGATCTAGCCAGAGTGAACACTGAGCATCAGTGTACAAAGTAGGTTTAAATGCAAAATGTCGACATACATTTATGGTAACAAATTACAAATAAAAAGCATTGCTTCAGAGCAAAGGGATAACTGCCAGTTAAGACAGGGAAATGAAATCCAGATTTTTGATGGTGCCAAATATAAACAAGGAGTTAAAATCGATACCTGGACAAAGAGGCAGACCAGAAGCCTTGCTGAACCCTCCCAGTTATTCCCTTTCTGCCATTCTGATTTTGTGAATCGTCAAAAGCAGCCAAATTATTCCTATCGGCATCTGAACTTACAGATATTCGTAATTCCTCTATGCCCAAGGTATAAGGTTACTTTTATCAAAACACTCTGTTATATGGCTCGACTTGCCTACAATGTATTTGTCCATTTTTGCATATACATATTTTTAATCATATCCCTCCTCTAAGTAATAATAACAGCAACAAATGCAATGCTTCATATTTTGGTTGGAACATCTGAACATTTTAGGGTAAAATCAAAGGTGTGGAGACTCAGAGGACTGTGTTAAGCAGCTCTTGTGCTCAGCCTTCAGGTGGTAAAGCTTAAGTAACGAGTGTATTAGAAGCGTGACAACACTCTACTGGATTTAAAAATACAATTTTCAAAACTGATTGCCAAACTCTGATCTCAATAGCACGCCGATTTTTTTCAGCTCTACCAGCTGATCCCATAAAAAGTATTATTTCTCCTTATAAACCCAGGCAAAGTTAGGCATCCAGAGAAGAGTGGTTTGATTTGAGGGTTTCTAATCCCCTGTAGCTCTCACGGCAATACACAACGTCCTCTTGAACTGACATCAAAAACACAATTATAAAAACAACAGCCAAAATTATTTCTTATGTAACCAGATTGTATCAGTTCCATATCTCCCACATAAAGCACAGCAGTGTTTACCCTGCCTCATGTTTCATCCTGTACTGCCCCTTTAAACTGTTTAAAGGATTCTCTTGCCATTTTGGCTTTTCTGGATATCACATTTTATTAATCTAAAATCTGCCTCTCCTGTGTTTCTGATATCTAACACACTTCAGAGTTGTTGACTGTGAGGATGTATCGTCCATATAACTTTGTACTGGACAGACAGAAGGTGGAAAAGATGGAGAAGGTGCTGGTTGTCACCTGTGATTGAATTCTGCTCAGGTTATGAGCACACTCAGATTCTAAGCACGTTCTCATTTCTCAATATACCATTCTATGGATGTGCCCATCTGCAGATCACAGTCAAGCAAACGACCCTACCAAAACATGAAGTAGTGAGCCCATAACGGAATACTCTGTGGTCTTCATCTTCAATGGGCAGCCACTGATGGACAAGCTGACAGCATGTGAGAGCCATGGTGAAGACCAGGAAGGGTTAGGGAACTCCCAGGCTGACTTGTTCACCTGCAGGCGGTGAGTGGCCCAAACAGAAGATGACACCCCGGTAAGGATGGAGGAGGGCAAAGGTTAACAGTTTTCAGGGTAGGAATCCATATTCCTCCACTTCCATGGAAATAAGGCCTCTCCATTGAGACCAAGAGACCATCACAGGGCATTAAGATTAAATGAACAAAAGACTGAAGATCTGGCAAGGCTGAGAAAGGTGAAGGCTGGAGACAAGCACCTCTCATCCAGGAAACAAGGGCAGGAGGAGAGGACAAGAGAAGCATGAAGCGGGGGTTGTGGTAACACAGTCTTCCAGTCCTGGCAGGACCAATTTCCACACCTCAGAACCACTGTATGTGCATATTGCAGGGAGCTAACATGCCTGTAGCTGCTCTGCACCTCTAGACTGTTTTTGCTGTAACTCTCCTGTACTGCCTTCTTCCTGTTCTCCAAACATAATAGTAACTGACAAACAGCTAAAACTTCTCAAAAAGAAAATCCTGTAATTAACGTATTCCATAACAATATGTGTCCATTTTAAGGCATTCTTTTGAGAATCAGAATATTAGATTTTTTTGTACAGAACAGGACTTATCTGCTAAATTTTCTAAGCAGTATCATTCTCAGTTATTAAAAAACAACTCACAAAGCTTTTAGCACCCAAAACCTAATACCTAAATATATGAGGCCTCTGCATGTCCTACTGAATGTAATGAAGGGGGTTTGGATTTTTGTTAGTTCTCTATTTTTAGCATCTAACTGATACAAAAGACCAACGTCCCCACGGTGAAGATGATGGGCTTGGTCCAACCTCTGGGCATGCCATCAGCTGCCTCCTGAGCTGTGGATGGTTGCTTAATACTTCTGTGGAATGAGGACGGAAATTCACCTCTCCCATGACTCATCTGTTGTAGCTATTTCAACTAAAACTCCGCAAGACGGAGTGAAATTTTAGCTCCTCTCAACCCAGTAAGTTTTGGCACACACTTCAATAAATGAAAATTATAGGTTAAACAGGTTCAGGTGTCTATATAGTGAAACACTGATCTTGCCTGTGGTCTCTCAATGCTTTTAGAGTGCTAATAATAAGAATGTGGTGGCATATCCAAGACTACACTGCAGCCACAGAAACGTAAGGTCTTCATTTTCAGTCATCTGAACGTTGCCAAAACCATCTATACAGAAAAATACACACCAGGTCTGGTAATCGTGGAAATGCTACCTCCTCTTCACTTGCAACCAGAGGTACTCCACTGTTCTAGAAGACAAAGAGGTGGAAAGTAGAGATCACAACTGGGATTTCATCCCCACAGAGAACTGAATTAGAAGTGAGAGCTGCAGAGAAGAGGAGTCCTTATGTAGCTACCCTGGAGAAAAACTGGGGCACGCAACTCTGGAAGGTGAAAACTGGAAAGCCTCGAGGTATTTAAGCATCTGCACAACCTGGTTAGGGGGAATCGTCTTGCTTCCAAGAGACTCCTACACAAGCAACTGGCAGTTCTGGGTAGAATGGAGAAGGTCCTGGAGAATACCCCAGGTTTCAGCCAAAGGACACACGAGGAAGCCTACGGATCGTTAAATAACTAGCCAAATTGCCACTGGTCACAACTGAGTGTGATATGGAGAAAGACATTTAATTTATCTCAGTGATGAGACTTGCTCCTTTTTAGGCCTTTTCAGGGAAGATTATTTCACAGTCTAAAAGATTTTGTTGTTAGCGAAAAATGAACGATATCCAAATTTTGCTAAGGATCACCCTATAACCCTGAGCTGCCATAAGCATGAAAATTTGGTTTCTGAACATCAAAAAAAACCCTCAAGCCCCATAAATGGTCAGTTGTATGCAGAATAGTGGCATCAATTTTTTTTGTTGCCGTTTCTTAAAAATCTTAGAATCATATCGCCAATATTGCAATTTAACAAGAGATGGAGTAAGTGTGCTTATCTTTCAAAATTATTTTAAGATCTAAAATATTCTACATCATCTAGATATTAGTGTTATTACTCTGTTTTTGTAAAGGATTTAGCTGTAGTTTTGCACTGTAAATGGTGCAGAGTAATTCTGATTGGATTTCCTTAGTGAGTTGGGGGCTACATTAATAAAAACGAAGGCATGAACTTAAAACATACACAACTGTGACTCCCCAAATGACCTTAATTTGGAATAAGGACGTCTTTATTTTATTTAGTTTAGTGGTTCTTAAAGTTAGGACCAAGAGACCGCTACCCAGTAGTGGAATTTCTTTGAGTCACCTTGCATAACCACACAGAACTGACTTATTCATAAATTTTACTGTTTCATGTAATTCTATAGACTACAGTTAAGAAGTCAGTGGTTTAGTTTAGAGTATTTTGGAGAAGTTAAACTAACCCAAAAAAGCAAATTATTCCAGATGGAGTGATCCATCAGTAGAACTATACTAGTATAGGATGTGTAACATTCCTGTGTAAACAAGCCCTGAACAGCTCAAGTCCTCCTGAAGCTCAATGGCACTTGTGTTCATAAGTCACTTAGATGCTTTTGAAAACACATGCGTCCATTTTATTCATGCAACTTCTGATGCTGTTGAAAGATACAGAGGCTACTTTTGCATCCTGATTGTGTTTTGAACCACCCTACAGCTGGTCCCCTCCTGCTCTTTCTCTGCCACTGAGCCTTACGCTGCCACCCAGAAGCACCAGGCAAACCAGGAGTGAACTGCTCTATGGCAGAAAAAAATGGAATAAGAAAACTGGTGGCTGAAAAAAAATGGAATAAGAAACACCTCTTGCTCGGAAGAGTGTGTTGTGATGTTATGTCCCAAACCAAATATAATGACAATAAAAATCAACCAAAAAACCCCGTTGCTTCCAACTGAAGCATCTATGGGGAGGATAATGCCATCAGCCACAAACCACTCCCATGTTTGTACTCATGTCAGTCAATGATCAGCAAGAATTGCACTATTTGGAGTACAAAACCACACAATTCAACCTACTTCATTCTGTCTACAGCTTGCTCCCCCACCTCCCTCCGCCTGTCCAGTGACTTAATATATATCATTGGAGAATAAACAAAAAATCTCTCAAAGGGGAATCAAGAAGGGCATTTTAAGAGCAGATAGTCAATTAAGCATTATCTGCAACTCTTGTGCTTACATCTTTAAACAAGAAAGCACAAAAAACATTCCCTTTAAACAGCAGCTTACTTGTGTAGGTGCTAGTTGACAAGTCTCATGCACTACTAAATAGATGTTCTTACAAACTAGATGATTATTCCTGGAATTGTAAATACAGAAGGGTGTTGGCACCGTGTCTTTAAAGAAAAATACAAAATATACACACAGCACATACATTCTACCGCATAGTTTATATTTAAGCTAGAAAGTCATAGCATATGGTGAGGTCAGTTTGTATACAAAGACATGGAAATGTATACAAAGAAAAATATTCTCTAAAATAATGCAAAGCTAGATATACTAAAAAACTCCAGTATGTCTAAGAAAGTTTACTGTGCAATTCCATTAAGTAATAATCTTGCAGAACATTTAAAACTCAACTACCCTTTTTAGATGATGGGAGGTAATAGCGTAACTCCTTCTGCAACATCCACTTCCATCACAGAGCTCAGTCTTAGCAAGCTTCTTTTACCTTCTGAATGGACTAAAATAACAAAAGAAAGCTGACCTAATAAAAAAGGTACTCTGATAAAAAATGATTGTGTAAATAATTAATAAATACATGTATGCAGTTCTTTAAACTTGATATCAAATAAGATTTTGCTTGCTTTCCATATCTTTGATTTTTTTAAATGCCCAGGGAGACAAAGAGTACGCTGGATAAGAATTACCTATCAATGGCAAATGGTTTATGTTCATTAAATTGAAATAGAATTAGCACAGTTCAGCTGCACTTTGGTGAACTCCTGCTTCCATAAAACTGAGAACTGCAAATAGCTCAAATGGGGTTCCCAGCAATGCGTCCCCCTTTATTGTTGACTGCAATGTCTGAATATGGCATCCATGACTGCGATTTAGAAGTAGTGATCTTAGAGGAAGAACGACTCAACTGGCTCCACCTAATTATAACCATAAGCTTAAGAGATGTTTTTCTTTCAGAAGAATTAAAAACCTCAGTTGGTTTTCAGCAAAACTAAGGATTTTGCCAGGTAAGCTGAACTCATCTGTCACTCAGTCAATCATAAAGCCTGTTTGTGATTCTGACTCGACCACCACCACTGTCTTTACTCTCTGCAAAGGAATTATCCCAAATGTTACTATTGCTCTGCTTTATATTGTCAGCTAGAGTGCCTCTGCAGGAGTCAAAAATAGCTGGACTCTCAAATATGATTTTGAATTTAAAAAATTAATTATTTGAATTAAATCTATTCACATTTTTCTACTTTTATATTTCATTGTTAAATTCAGATTTGAAATTCTGTATCTTTTGAGATAATTAATCAGAATTGGTTTGTTAGATACAATACTGACATTTTAAAATATTATTACCTGTTACTCAAGATTCAAGATACTCCTCCTCTCAACCCAGACTGTCCAAGACACTTCTCACACAAATGTTTTAAGGAAATACAAATGTTACAGCTCCCACTTCACTGAATCTGAACAGAAACAGTCCCAAGACTAACTCAATTCATTCCCACGCTATCAGAACAAGGAACATGTGTACCTCTAGCATCTCAGAAAGAACAAGTATAGCAAACACACGCAGCAACCATAGGTGTCATTTTGAAAGCACCTAAAGACCAATTTTCTTTATTGTTTCTCTCCATGCATGGTTAAATTATTAGCGTATGTAAGCTCAAATGGTAAACTAAATATGAGTTTTATTATCTTTGACAAACATCTCTAATTAATTTGTTGTGGAAAGCAGAAATGATTACCAAGAGCCAAACTTTGCTTTATATTTTAAAGAAAGGCTTGCTGTACCTTCATTAGAAGTAATATAACATAGAAGTTTTTCACTGGCGTTATTTTTTTCCATTTTGACAACCTACAGAAAAGAAACAAACTCCCAGGTATGCAGTGTTGGGTTTTTTTTCTAATGGTAATAACATACTGTAAGAGTCATTCATGCTGAGACCTGCTAGTTATCACCTCTCTTTATTTTATTCTATTAAACAAACCCTGTGATTCAGCAGAAGGCTATTCCCATCAACCAAAAAAGATTAAGTAATTAACAGCTTCCTTTGCTAGTTTTATACCCTCCTATTCTACTCTAAATTTGGGATGGGCCGTTCAGAAAGGAGAACAAGTTTTTACTGAAGGCACTGAAAGTAAAGGATATAAGGTTTTAGCACCAAATAATTCACATCTGGAAATCTGAAGCCAGGGCTTCAGGAACTTTCACCTTATATTTAACCTGCTTATGCAGATCACAGTTCCAAAGTACGTGGATGTGGTATTTCCTAAGGCTACAAAAATTATCGAAAACTGATCATAAGAAAGGATTTAGGAGGAAATCAACCAAAACCACAGAAGAAACATATCAAATGGCCAGAAAGACAATTGGACAATGAAGAAAGGTGACAACTTCAGCTAAAAGGTGTCTCGGTTTACTACTAATATAAAGTCAGCAATTAAAATAGAAAACCAAGCTGACAAATGGAAACGAGGGAAATAGGTAACAAGTAAAATAAACAAAAAGCTGTGGGCAGCAGAATATGGTTGAGGAAAGCTAAAGATAGCAGAAAAATGGTTACTGAGTTGCAGATATACAGTTTTTAAAGTCTAATAGAAAACATAGAAATCTTAGCAATCCTGTAAGACCCCAATGTGATGAAGATGGTGAAGCTGAAAATATAATATAGAAAACACAGAAGTCTTCACAGTTCTTATTTCAAAAGAGGGGTTTTGAAAACTTACCAAAGAAGAACCATGAAGCACTTAACTGTTTGTTAGCGATAAGCTGAAGTGAAATCAAACAGTGATGTAGAGCAGCTACATTCTCCTAAGCCAGCAGCCTCCCGGGACACCAGCACGGCTGTTGTCCGTTGTTAGCAGGTCTCTGGGCACATCCAGAAATGAGACCTCATCTCGGTTTCTTCCAGTATTCAAAAGCAGATGCAAGTAACAGTATAGCAAGAAGATGTTGGTAATAATAGTCAGCTTAAATTAGGAAAGCTAACACGGGATTCAACTTATTTTAGCAACTGGGAGGGGTACATCCATACTGGTGCCAGTCAGTTTGTTTTGTGCGAAACAGATGATCTCAAACACCAGCGGCTGGTTGAGGAGTTGGGAGGCTGTTCAGGGTTAATGCAGGAGTGGTGGCTGGTGGAGAATCAAAGGCTGGTGGAGGGAGAACTGATTCCACAGTGGAAGAGCACAGATGCAGTGTCTGCAGGACTGGTGCTGGACCCAGCGTTGGGCAACAGGTTAAGAACCTTGAAGCTAATAATAATTGAAAAACCATCACTGATGATAAAGATGACACGGAAATGTGTTCTTTACCTTGGAAAACAGCAAAACAAAGATCTGGTGGTGAAGCTTAAGTCAGACAGCTCAAATGAGAATCCAAGGACATGTTTCTTACCACGAGGGTGATTAATCTCTGGGAACATAAGACAGACATGGACCTGTTGGAGTGAATCCAGACGAGGGCCACAAAGATGATCAGAGGGCTGGAGCACCTCTCCTATGAAGACAGGCTGAGAGAGTTGTGGCTGTTCAGCCTGGAGAAGGCGCCTGGGAGACCTTATAGCCCCTTTCAGAACCTAAACGGGACCTACAGGAAAGATGCGGAGGGGATACTTTATCAGGTAGTGTAGTGATAGGACGAGGGGTAATGGTTTTAAGCTGAAAAAGGGTAGATTTAGATTAGATATTAGGAAGAAATTCTTTGCTCTGAGGATGGTGAGACACTGGAACAGGCTGCTCAGAGAAGTTGTGGATGCCCCATTCCTGGAGGTGTTCAAGGCCAGGCTGGATGGGGCTTTGAGCGACCTGGGGTAGTGGAAGGTGTCCCTGCCCATGGCAGGGGGGTTGGAAC
>VZSZ01007079.1:297944-312932 GCA_013398815.1 Ibidorhyncha struthersii | reverse complement strand
GGGGGTTGGAACTAGATGATCGTTAAGGTCCCTTCCAACTCTAACCATTCTATGATTCTATGAAATGTTACGGAGGGGTTGATTCTCCGTGTGACTTTTTTTATCCCAAATTCAGTGCCTTTCTTGAGGAGAAGCCTCAGTCAAACTCTAGTTTTGGACTTGGAAAATCAACAATTGAGGAAAAACTCAACGGATAGAGTGGACAGACAGCCCAAGAGCTCTCTGGCCTTAAATTCTATGGTGGGGGGAAAGAAAAAAGAAAGAAAGAAAAAGAACAACCCCCAAAATACCCTCAGAGCAGCCTTATCAAGTCAAAAACTACTGTTACACTGACAACATGCTGTCTTACACTCAGGGTATTTCTTTTCCCTGCGCTTGCTTGGCAATAAAGCACCATTGGATAAAAATGCAGGTTCTGGAATGTTTACCTGTTTTCTCAAGGACAAAGTAAGACTTTTAAAATGTTTGTTTTGAAGCACAATTTACAGCAAGGATTTGGGCTGAAACTGCATCAGTACACTGAAGAGGCGATAAAAGGCCCAGCGGAGAAGAAAGCAATAAAAATATCATTGTAATATCCCTAACTCAATAATCAGCTCTCTCCGTCAGGGAGTGGGGTTCAGAAAAAGGGAGCACAAAGCACATTTCCCTGATGCAGGCACGGGTTGCGCATCAAAGCTCATTAGAAAAATCAGGCAACACAATACGCGCAGCTACCTGGCTGCAGATTTTTTTGCCTTGCTCAGAAGACCTGGCTCAGCCCAGACATTATCCCTGCCTGTATCCCTGCTGGCTCCCACACAAATCCCTCCCGGCAGGGCTGGCACCCTGGAGCATGCCGTGGCCTTAGGGCCCAGCACCATCACCACTGAACCCCGCTTGCATCTGCGGCACTTCCAGCTCCTCGGCTGCCGTGGGGGCTCAAGCTGGGGTGGGATGGTACCCTCACCCGGTGAGCACCTGCCACCAGGCATTTTTTTCATCTACTGCACCTTAAAACGCCATGACTGAAAGCACACAGATTTGAATTCATTTTCATCCTTATCAGCTATGTAAGAAACAGAAAAAAGAGAATAGCTTAGGAGCTTTGTGCTCACAGACATCTTACGGGTTGGGTAAGGACACAGACTATTAATGTATGCTTAAATATCTCTTTTTAAATGAGGAAAAAAAGGTGGGGGGCTTTAAAAACAGATTTTAGTATCCCAATGAAAGCATGACAGCAACAAATTATAATTTTCTGCTGTCCAGTTCCCTCAATATTTTTCCCTCGCTGTGCATCCCTCCTCTCCCTCTCCCTCCACATCCATCCTCCATTTCCCGATAACTTCTCATCACGCTGGCTCGAGCCTCATGTGAAATGGTGGTGTGCGGAGGGAAGAGAGGAAGAAAGGGAGGAAGAAAGGCGCTATGATTGGGAGGGCAGCGAAAGAGAAAGATTGAGAGAGACAGAGAGAATGTCAAAGCTCAAGTCTGGCATTTGCCTATTTAAATTCAATCATGCAGCCCTCGCAGAGCTGGAAATGGATGGCCTGCGTTATGAATTTCTGATCAGACGGCTGATAGGTTATGAGCGGGGACGTAATCCCATTGAGAAAGCCTTTTTTCCCAAGCAAGGGCAAGCAATAACTGCCCTTCAGAGATGGCTCTTTGCTTTGCCCTTTTTATAATTTTTTCCTTTTCTTTAAAAAAAAAAGTCCAAATAAGCATTTTTATGATGATAAATGTGTAATAATGATTCATTCTGCCTGCATCTGAAATGGGATATGCCTTTGCAAAGCAGACATGCGCTCAAAATAAACTGCCATATTTTTTCTTTTTTAAACCTAATTAGAATTCTCTCCTTCTCTCAGCTCATTTTGTACCAACACTAGTGATCTAAAAAGAAAGTGAAAGGAATGAACACATGCATTGAGACTGGTATTTTTAATACCCTGCAGGGTTTTTAACATTTTATAGTTTGCCTTTTTTAACATGATGTGTTTACATAAAAGGATACAAAAAAGATTTTTCTTCAAATGGCAAGAACTATTGGCATACAGTAGGGGCAAGCCAGAAATTATTTTAAAAGCGGATGTTTTCTTACTTCTACCCATGTGACATCATTCAGTGTTGCTTCATGTTATAGTGAATTAATCAAAATAGCTGAGGACACCGACAGATTCAGCCAAATTCACCACTGAGGGAAAGCGCATACAGCAGCATGTTGGTAGTGTATGCCAGCACCGGGGCCTTGAAAAACACTCATAACTTTTGTAGTCTTAAAAAGTAGAAAACAAGGAGTTTTCCATTTAAAGTTGAGAATATATGTGCTGAAACAACACCCATCCATCCCAGTTTGCGAGGACTGGAAACAGTCACAGGGGAGAAGGACATCATCCCAGAAACACATTAACAGGGAAGGCGCCTGATGTGACTGAGGCTTCTGTAAATAATCAAAAAGGAAAAAATAATGTTTGTAGGCAGGGGGGGAGGGAGAGAAGAGCGGAGAAGCATCTTGGTGGTGGTGCTAAGCAGGGACTTGCTCTTGGAGCTGCATCTCTAATGTATTTGAAACAGCAAGTTTGCATATGCAAGTACTCTGGAAAAGAAAGTATTGGAGATCATGGCTGTACTCACCAGCAGGTATCATTTGTGTAATGGAAACCTAACAGTGGTAGAACAATTACCGATATGTGCATATTGTTTAATTGCAACAGCAGCCCAGGAAAGATTTAAAGCATAAATTTAAGTCCTTCTCCCATCATTTCAGCTCAGTACCAGCTATGAGCGGACTTAGGTTTGCCCCTAGGCTCTTGCTTGCTCCACTCTCCTTCCCTCCTGTTGCAGGTGCCCAAGCAATACTCATCCTCCTCTGTGAAGAACTCGCAGACACTATGTTCGAGTCCTCCAGGATCTGAGCAGGGGAAGCCTTTGCATTTCTCACCAGAGAGCCATCAGCTTGATGCCTGTGCTCAGCAAATGGCTAAAGACGTCCTAAAACCGGGATCAGAGGTGTGTTGGTGAAACAGCTGGCTGGGAAAACACCACCTTGTACCCATGGGGAAAGCTGAGCTGTGAGCTAATGGAGACAGGACAGCAGCAACCACCTTCTGCGTGCAGCTCGTAGCTCATCTTTTCTACAGCTGCATCTTTTTGTTTGTAGATGCACATTTCAGTGCTAGCATGAGTTACTATTATGACTCTTTTGATACAAGAGATTTGCTGTAATTTCATGACGTCATGCTGTCTTATGTGAATCCCTAAGAGAAAATCCAGTTAGGTGAGCAGATGGCGAAAACCTGCAGCCACAGAGGGCATGTCGTGACTGCAGAAATGCTGCACATAGCTTTCCCAGTTCAATTCCTGTTTCATTCATATTTTTCCCTACTAATGTACTCACATATCAACAAATCACCTTAAGTAAGCAAAGCGATTTTTTAATTGCTGAGCTGTTCCCAAATGAGAGCTTCAGGGCTGCCGGCACTCAGGCTGCAGCAATTTCAGGCAGGTCTGGGGAGGGCCGATGCACAGTCACCACTGAGAGAAAACCCAACGCATGACAGAAAGAACATGAGACAAATCGCATGCCACATCTCTGCATTTCCTCTTTGATTTAAGCTGAAGGTGGCTGTTAACATAAACCAAAATGTGCTATTGGTTTGTAGTGTGCCACAAGTGCCTTGGAAATAGAGATGGAAACTGAAACCCAGGCTGCAATGTCTATATGGCATTTCTACAAGTTCTTCTAGGTTGGTTGGATTCATTCCCAGACATGGCTTTTGCTTTTTTAAAGTTGTAATATGCCAGAATACCTCGACAAGTGAGCACCTAAGGCTATCGGTGTCTTAAAGGAGATGGTAGTTTGAAACTGGGCCTCTGTGAAATTCAAGGTCTCAGTTTGTGGAAAGCACGATACCAAATACAGTCCCTCGTGAGCTCTAATTTAACAACCACCTTCCATCAGTCAGGAGCTGAAGCCAACTTTGTTCTTACAAATGCAACTACTTCAGAATAGCAAGGCTAACAAAAAAAGTACCGACTTTCCAAGTTTTTCCTCATTTTGCTCAAATTGTGGATCATCAGCTAAAAAACAGAGAGATGCAGGGAGCTTCTCAGACATGCTCGGCCAAAGCACCACGCCCTCCCTTCAGTCCAGCTGCACCCCACGTAACATCCCATCTCTCCTGCACTGCCCTGCCAGCAGCCTGCAAGGGACCGCATGGACCGACACAGGAGAGGCTACATCTCCTTACACAGCAGCCTTTTTTTTTTTTTCTCTTTTAATATATTAAATTGCATTAAATTTGCCTCCGTTAAACTGCCAAAGCTATATGCACAAAGGGAAAACTGGAAAAAAAGATATAAAGTGATTTTCTACACTTCTGACAACATCATAATTGCAAACATTTCTGAAATTTTGCATACACAAAATGAGGGTCCCACAAAACCCCTGAACTGCAAAGGGGTATTTTTCCCAAGGAACGCAAAAAAAGGATGAACTAAGTGGTTTCCTTGTCTCGCATGCTCCAAATGGTTAATTTTGTTCAGTGTCCTCACACTGAAATAGGCAAGAAACCTTGCAGCTGATAATTATGAAATAACGTGGCCACAGGGGAGTTCCCTCCCAATTACCATTGGTTAGGGATTGTCTTATGTCCTGGAGCAGTAGAATTTTGATTATTTAATTGAAATTATATATATTAGCATGGATGTTCTCGTTAGCCATAAAATAAAACATCTAATATTTTCAATCTTGTTGCATCAACATCTTGTGGCAATGAATTCCAAGGGCTAAAAGCACATTAGGTGAAAACATCATTGTTTAAATTTGCCACCTTCCAGTGTCACTGCCTGGATTCTTGCATTAGGAAAAAAGAAAACAAAAAGGAAGGGGTGGGAACAAATAACTGCCTATTTGCCTTCTTTATCTCTTCTTAAGAGATACTATGCAGAATAAAAAATTTGCTCTAACTGATGTGGAAAAGTATTGTCAATTATCCAGCATATCACATAATTTCTTTTCACTTAAAGTTTCCAAAAAACTCTATCTTCCATTACCAGATCTTAAACCTAAGTGTTGATATTCTCCTTTAGTTCACAGGACTGATCAGTTCCCAATAACCAAGTAAAATTCCAGAAAGAACTTTTTTTTTTTATTATCTGTGTTCTAATCAAATACGGGAGTTCCTAAGCTGGTGATTACAACTGCTGCCACTTGTATTTTCAATATCTGCTTTACATATTTATTTGGTAAATCAAAAATAGAGGTTAGCTAAAGAAGCAAACCTACAATAATAAAACATCTTATTGCAAAAAGCTTTTAGTGGTTTCTTTAACTTATCATTAAATTTAAACTCATTTTTCCTAGTTTTCACTTCTGCAGTTAATAACTTTTATATAGCAATCCTATAATTACATTAACAAAAAAGTAAATTTCCCCCATTTCTCACAGCATTACTAGTATTACAGCATTAATGGTATATTAACCAGTAAAACCGCAAATTAAGTCAACTCATCTTCCACTGATAGGGCATGAATTCGTAATTTAGGCAGGTTTGAAGTTTTCAGTGGTTTTTTAACTATTATCAAGCTTCTGCTTTTCCCAGTGTAACAGTAAAACCCACACAGGAGTAATTTTCACATTCTAATCACCATACAGCACTTCTTGTCTCCTGAAATACAGCAAACACAGGAACTGTTCCAGCGGAAGGCAAACCAAGACGTTCTGCTCTGGACACCAGGACGTGGTGACACACGAAGAGACAGTCAATGACCAGAGCCAGTGGAGCACGTAGGCGTCTCCAGAAAAGATTTCTGATAAGTGTTTTTCTCTAAGGTTGTCCTTCTTAGCTAGTGCACATCCTCAGTATTTCATCACGTCAATCATATGTTATCCTCAAACTCATGTCCTACGGAACATGTCAGTGGAAGCCAGCAAGTTCAGTCCCAGGCAACCAAGTCAAAGCTATTAGCGCAGAGGAGCTTGTGGGACATCTATTTCAGCCCCACCTATGCACACACCACAACACACCCACACCAACAGCCTCAATCACACACAACTACGAAAATTGAGTCAATCAACTGCTAATGAAGGGACAGGGGAAGCATTTGTGAGCATCTGCCTTGGCTCTGGTGCCCCTGGACTCAGCAGCTGCAGCCCTCACATCCCAGTGCTTCCGAGCCAAGGAGGAGAGGGACAACACAAACTCGGGATAAAATGAATGGAATTTCAGTAATAACTTTAACAGTCAAAAACATATCTTTGGAATATTAGATTTATGCAGTGGGAAGGAACCATCAAAAATGTTCCATTTCAGAAATATAAAGGTTTACCGAGCTAGTGAAGCACAACAGAAACACTCAGTGATAAAGGACATCACAGCCCTTTATAAACTGAATCGGTGGTTTCCCAAATTTAATATGCATGAACAGTGCATGTGAGTCCTCTTAAATCCAAGTACCAAACCCTGCCTGTTTAATAAATCTCACCAGTACTCCACTATTAGACAGGGGATTAAAACTAATCTATCAATCCCAAAACCAAGCACAGAGTGGATTAAAATGCAAAACACATGAGAGTATGAAGATGCTTAATGCTAAATAACAAACATTTCAATCACAGAAATCATTTTTATCTTCTTGTTTATGCTAAGTAGATACTATTAGGCTTAATATCTGTATTAACACAAGTGGGGGAAGAAACAGTTTTAAGGAGACCTAAATACTTGAATGCTACTGGATTGCTTGCGAGCAGAAGCTCTCTTGTTGAAAGTGAGTACACCATGGCGTTTAAAATAATTGTTTACTCTCTGAGACCAGCTCAATGGTGCTTGACCTTTTTCTATTTTTTTAACCCAAAGCAATGCACCCATAGGGTCTTGAGAAAGACAGAACTTAAACCTGTTATTTGCATCCTAATATGTGCATATCACATTACCCCCAACTCTGGTGTTGTCACAAATGTTAGTCTCATAACTGATGTTCAGTGCAGCTTGTCAATGAACTGTGGTTTGAGGTGGGTTTTGTTGCCTTTTTTTAAAGAGTAAATGAAAAAGAGCTCATCCCACCGTAGCATAAATACAATAAGCAAAGATGTGGAAAGAAGTGTGGAACTGTGTTTGCCTACATGAAACAGGGAAATGATCAAATGTGACTCACACAGTGGTCCCCAGTTCACCCAATAATTCACTTTATCATTGTCACTCCAAATTCATAGTAATGGGACAATCCCCCTTTCTGCCATTGTACATGAGCAGCATTAAGTTATACATCTGTATCTGCATTTGTCCATCTGCCTTGCAGAGATAAGGATTTGGGAGAGTTGCACCCAGCTGTGGTAGGAGAAGGCACTCTGGATGTTCCTTCATGACTTTCTGAGTGCTGGGAAATGCCCAGTGTTTGCCTGAATTCACCTGAGAGCATCCAGAACCTGCAGAACTGGACCTTCAGTATCTGAGCAAAAACTACCCGCTGAATCAGTGAATAATCATACAATTTGATATGAAATAATATCTACCGGAGATCTGTTTGAGGTTACCATCACCCTCACTTCACTTGTAGGCATATCAGGTTGTGAACTGATGTCTGCAGATGTGAAAGCTGGTGCATTAACCCAGTGGTATTATCACCAGCAGAATGTATAATGAGGAGAACGAGAGTCACTGGTCTGCGTGTGAGGAAGGATAATGTCACACAAGTTCAGGCTATCTAGCTGGTGAGGGAAATTTGGCAATAGGAAAAAAAAAGAAAGCCAACCCCTGCCCACGCCTCCACAGCACTGCCTTACGATGATGGTTATTTGTCCGTGGCGTCTTGCTTTTGGTGTGGCAAGAGACTATGGTGCTATTCCAGCTGAAAAATGCAGTAAAGTTACGCTATTCTTGTCTTTGCCTTGGCAGCTAAACATGTTTTCTGAAGTGTCATCATTCACTTGTTACTGAGTCCTTCCACAGCAGTGTACGTCCTTATGGAAAGCATGAAATAAAGAGAGAAACATAACTGTTTTTTCTGAGGGTTAAGACAGTGAACAGATTTGTGCTGTCCTAGTCTCTTAATTTTAGCAGAAGTCACAAATTCAGGAAAAGTAAAAGGGAAGGGAGCAGCAGTTTGATAGTTTCTACATGAATTGGAAACATCAGTATTTTATTTCACAATAAAGTAACAAACACAAAACAGCAAGAACACCCTCTCAGCTCATCTATTTGACAGTTATGTTGCATATCTGACTACAGCTCAATTTTTACCTGCCATTACCCTCCATACTGCCTGTGACTGCGTCATCTTAACACGAAGCATAAGCATACCATTTATGTGTACCAACAAGCTAACAGAAAAAAAGCATGACTGTCTAATTTCACAAATGAAGGAATGCACTTAAGCAGCTCTTATCCATCTCCCTCTTCCCTAAGGAAACTGCCACATCTCTTACCTGGGCTTGGGAGCTGACTGTATGGGCAAGGCTGTGCTCGGTGTCCTGCCTGTCCCCCTCCAGATACACCCCAAGCCTTTACTCTGCCCCTTTTTCCCTGATTGTGGTCAGCATCGCTCCCCAGCGACTATCTCTCTCCAGATGCCCAGAGTGGTTCAATTCTGTTATTGAAAGGCATTTTCATTTTCCCCACTTAATATAACACTCAACACCAAAGATGCCGAGAAGGAGGTGAGAAGTCAGGATCATTACAAGTAAACCGCTCACGGTTGTTACAAAAGCTGTACAAAATAAATTAATGACATTATCATCAGTAATTGTGGAAGCACTCATTAAAATGCTATTTGGAGAGAGGAAATACCTTGGACAATGGGAAAATACGTGGGAAAAAAATTAGTCTGTGGCAGCATAAGGCTCAAAGAAGAAACCCGTGGGCAGAAGGAGGGGAAGGAAAAACAGTGCAAACACTTCAGCATGCAGAAACTATTTGAACCTACATAGCAGCTCTGTATCAACTGGAGTTATCTAAGGTCTGTTCAGCTTCTCCCAGTCAGTTCCCAGTGGTAAACAGGCAGTCACTGTTGTTGTTATTTCCCCTTTTAGTACCTTTCCTCAGAAGAAAGGCCTTGCTTTTAAAGGTGAGCTTTGAATAGAGTAGAATATTTCAGTTGGAAGGGACCTACAATGATCGTCTAGTCCAAGCTACCAGGTGCAACCTCAATGTCTGGGGCATGTGTGCAAGTCAGGTCCAGTACTGAGACTTTAACTTACTCTAGCAGAGAAAAAGTCTATAGCATAAGTACTTGTGTCTGTTAAACAGTCATATGCTTTTTTCAGTCTCCAGTTTCATCTTTACGCTTCCTATGCACTCGTGCAGTGCTGTACAAGACCAGGCAGACATTGCACAGCCTTTGCAACCACGTTGTTTGGGGCCCAGCTGCACCATCTGTGGGTTTTGGGTACCACTGCCATTAAAGCACATCACCATTCAGAAATTGTCTGTAGCCTTTGCGTGACCCATATCAGCCCACCCCGAACTAGGGTCCCCCTCCCCAGCCAGGGCTGCCCCAGAACAAAGGGGGGCTAACAGGACCCTGCGCTGTTGTTCGGCGGATCAGAGCGGGTGGAAGTGTGGAGAGGTTTATAAGATTAATTCTTATCTCTCTGGGCAGTGGGTCAAGTCAGAACCGTCATTCAACAAACTCTATGGATAATCTCCCTTTATTACTTTCAATCAAACTAAGTGTCTGCAATCTGCAGTATGGTTACTAATTTATTGAAAGAAATTACTTGTAGAGCTTGATTATATAATAGACGAAATATAAAATAGTCTGGGTAAGCATCCATTAAGTTTTTACATATCTCGTTGCATAGCAAAGCTGCTTCAGCCTTGCTGCATTAGCACCCGGCAGCAGTTCAGTGGGTGAAAATTCACAGAAAGAAGTGGACATTATGCTTGTCCACTTCCTAATTAAAATAAGAGAAAAAGAAATGTGATTAGGGTTATATTTAGTATCAAATCTAAAAATTTACTGTTTGCGAATATTTAACAAATGCGTTTTGTGAGAAATCAAATTTCTAGTGTATTGTGGTTAATGGAATTCTGCTGCAGCCCCTGGACAAAACAATGTAAAGCTGCCTGGATTGTGGAAATCATTCTCCTCCAGTGACGGATAATATAGCATGAGGTTTTGCTTGGTTTGATTAATTTCAGAATATTGCAGAGAAGCTGCATAATCCCTAAGATAGCGCAGAAAAGAAGGAAGACATGATGAAGTAGGATAAAAGCGCGTAGTAATGAAGCACAGACTGTTTCATATATTATAGAAAAGCTCACAAACTCATGTTTTTTTGGCAAGTAGCAACCACAATAAGGAGCAACTGGAACGCACTTTTGCTTGTGCAATTATACTATATGATCTGAGCAGAGGTATTTTGAAAGCAAAAACCTGCTAAACCTTTCCACGGCTATGACTGGAGACAGAACAGAAATAGAAAACGCTCGTTTCCTTTTTTTCTGTTCACAACGGCCATTATTTATACAAGTACTGAATATGGAAAAGGCTCTGACAAATTTACAGTGGTGTTTGGATGGATGAGGATGACGAATGATGGATGAGGGAGGCAGAGGATTCCCTTATTAAAGCATCAAATCTTTCTCTAAATATCAGACATCTTAACCTCAATTGCTTGACTCATACCAAAAATTACACAACGAAGTCAAATTTTGCTTCTTGATAAAAACTGGAAATTTGTCTTCCATTATACACACTTAATTTCCACTACATAGCTTAGCATTTTTTTGCTCTGTGCTTTATACCTATTTGAAATATATATTTATTTTAAAAAAAAGACAAATGTGACAACACACAAAAAACCCAACCATAGGTGAATTTCAGTACAAATTAGGCAACTGCCATAATTACAAAACTGCTGTGTTTGGCAGTCTTGGGAAACAGTTCCATCATTACAGCCCACAGCACCCTTTCCTGGTGCCCCCAATGCAGAGCCGTAGCTGCCGGGGATCCCCGACTCTCCCCAGCCTGGTCGGCACCAGGCAGGTGGAGCAGCGCTGGGATGCTCATGACGACCCTGAGCATGCAGGCGTGGAGAAAATGGGGGGAGGGGGAGATACACCTTTCCTACTGAGGTGATTTTATTTTCTGCATGGGCTTTACTGGGAGTTCAGGTGTTTGCGCTTTCCTCTCTCAAACCCCTTCTTGTTTGATCATTGAATAGAGTCAGAAGAAGCTGCTAATATGAAAATGTGTGTGATGTCACGCATGGAGGCTGGCGGCTGCCGGCATTCCTGCAGCAGGAGGGAGCAGCAGCATGGGTCCAGGCTTAAGCTCTACCTCAGCAGGCAGAAAACGAGAATGACCAAAAAAATGCAGGGGGAACCGGTCACCCATTTGCAGCCTGATGCCTTTGCAAGGCTCCCCAGACAGAAACGCCTCCTGTATCGTGCTGCCAGCTGCTCTTAGGACAGAACAGCAGAAACCAAAATCCCCTTGGCCAGCTAGATGCCACAGGCCATGCACGACACCCATGGGACAGCCCCTGCGCCCCACAGGGCACGTGCACCTGCAGGCTCCTAGTCAGAGCAGGTCTGCGCTGGCATCCCGTGCACCAGCAAGCAAACAGCCGTCAGTGACTCCGGTGCACTGCAGACCCCCAGCAAAACCCACCTCCCCTCCAAGGGCTGAATTTGGCAGAATAAGGCAAAGGGCGTTGCAGCTCCAGGGCTGACAGGGACGGTTTCGCCACCTTCCTCCCCGCAAATTGCATTCGTGAAGATAGATGCTGGACCCAGCATTCGCCCCGTCTGGCTCACCCTTGTGTATCTCTGTGAAACTCTGCAGGAACTGCTGTACAAGCTACTGCAATGGAGTGTCCCTTTATGGAAGGGGCCAAACCATACATGGAGATTAACAGTTCTTTGATGGTATTGCTTGATCTGGTGTATGATCAGCAATAAAATAAATTTGTATATGGGCAAAGAAGGTAATGAAGCTTCAGTCAGTTTTAAAACCCAGCAGATGCTTCTGGCCCAAGGCAAACTAAGAGCAAAGATGTTTCACCCAGTTGTGCTCTGAGAATTGAATATGCAATGGCAGAACAAAAAAAAAAAAAAAAAAAAAAAAAAAAAAAAAAACACAGAAAAACTTAATTCCTGAAATACATTTAAAGTATTAAGAAGGAAGAGGCAGGTCCAATTCAGCAATGTGCTAGACAAGGGGTTTGCTAACTAATAGGCAACTGAAACCTCGTGTTCAATTCCATGATGGATAATATTTTAAATTCCAGAAAAATTTAAAAGTAGTTATTAATGGGTCTCAGAAAAAGCTTTACTGCTCAACTTCAGTTCTGTAGATAAGTCATTTTAGTTTCAAAATGTTTCATCCAAGGAAGGATGAACGTATACACCAAGTATTACAAGTACATCACAAAATACCATATGGGCTTTCTACTGCTTCAGATAAGGCAAGGAGCCTCCAAGCAAGCGGAGAGCAACCACCAGGACTTATGCCTGTATCCTTTCACCCCACCTCTGCAAGTTTCATAGACAAAATTAGAAAGGTATCTACATTTAAAGTGTATTTTCTAGATTGTAAGAAATTGCACAGTTTAAAAATGAAGATGAACAAGACTGCTTTGTGTACAGATGGGCACAATCTGATTTTTTGGGTACGCACTCATTCCCCAGTACAAACACCCGCCCTGTTTTGGCTGGTGCTTACTCAATCAAACAGCAAGCTATTAATTTCAGCCTGTTTCTGTATTGCCTTAAAACCTACCCCCTTTCCCTTTCCAACTGCACATAGGAGGCAAAAAAAAAAAAAAGAGCCATACATGCCCCTATTGCAATGAAAAGAAGGAAATACAGTCACGCAGACAGAGCAATCCTAAAAGGGGGTCTCAAAAGTTCACCAGACAAATCCATGCAAATAGTTGACTCCCCTTGTCACCATCACTGATGCTGACGACCACGTACACCCAGGGCAGCTAAAACTGAGAGCAAGATTGGGGAAAGGATTGTCCTAAAGTCTCCCACCTTTCATGGCTTCAGCTTGATGGTGAGGAGTGACTGCTCTTTCTAGCCACGTTGCTGCTGCGCACACGGGAAGCACGGTTGCCTGAACACTGACCATCTGCAGGGGACAGAGAGACCAAGGGACGGTCCCTGGTGCCAGGCAGGGAGCTGTGGTCCAGGGCTGGGCAAACCAGGAACGGGACAGGTGCAGTGTGCAAGGAGGTACCTGCCTGAAGCCAGGAGCTGTGGTCCCCACATTGGGCTGATACATCCTCCCAGCACACCTGAGACTGACCAGGGGCCAGACTTAGCAGTTTTCTTCCTAAAAGAATCTTTGCATTTTCTTTGATATCCAAAAATCAGCAGTGACTCCCTTTAAACGAAGACAGATGACAAGAAATACACTTCTGCTGCTTGCTCATCGTCACATACCTCCATCCCTCGTTTGTTGTTTAACCAGAACAGACTCTCCCTCCCCACCACAGACACGGGCTCACTCCAACTGCTTGCATCAGGACTAGCAGTGTTTAGCATGTAGAAGTAGTGTGGAGAGACAGGTAGGCATCTATATAAATTTAAAGCATCTAAGTAACCCTTCAATTGTAATGAGCAGTTATTTATTGAGGCACAAAATTCTGTTCTGTTCTACTAACAAAAAAAAAAACCCAACACCAAAAAACCACCTCAAACCCTAAGGAATTTTCATTACTGAAAATATCTTAATACATGACTTTACTCATGTGAGCAGTTCCTTTGAAGTCAACAAGCTGACTCACATGTGTAACTGTTTGCGGGATCAGACACTTAGTTTATCATTTTTAAGCTCTGCTTCAGCACTGAAGGATGATGAAAGTATTTCAGTGGCACAGATCAGAGCCTGCGCAGCCCACCGAAGAACTAATTTTTAGAAGAGACTTACTGAAGAAAGGAGAAGCAGCCTGAGTACTTGAGCAAGAAGAAACTTCCAGGACTGGAGGAAATGCCGGGGAAGGCACAGGGACATTGGGAGACGATGGCAGCTCCAACCTGGCAGCTGCGGGCAGCGGCATAGAGCGGTTGGGACCACGTTGTGTGGAGCAAAGCAGCAAACCTGAGCTTTGCAAAGGTGCAAGAGGAAACCAGTGAAGAAACTCAAAAGGCAGAAATGACAGGACTGAGTAACAGACCAGGCAGGGCTGGTAGCTGCTGCATTTTGGCTAGGCTGGAAGGCAAGAAGTTACCAGGATGGGATGCTAGGATCAATAAGGCTGAAATATTGTGGTCAGAAAAGCCAGTACGTCAGGATGCTGGATAATATGGGAAAATAATGTGTAACACATGTAAATCAAGTATTCTCAGCTGTAATATATAGTAGTGACCATCTCATTTCAAAAATAATATTGCATAATTAGAGGTGATTCAGAACAAACCATCAGGAATGATTAGAGATACAGAAAATCTCTCATATGACCAGAGACTGAAAGATTTTTTTTAACCTTAACTAGGCAATAAATAAGAAGAGACATAATAACAGCATATGAGATAATGAATAACCTACAGGGGGTAGATCAGCTGCTTCTGGGCTATCTCATACCACAAGTACCTGGGCATCCTCCATGAAATTAAAAGGTGATGCATTCAAAACCAATAAGGGGAATTTCTTTCCACAAATGCAAATTAAACTCGGGAACTCCCTGACACTGAACACACCAAGCAGAGGAACACAGACAGATGCAAAAATGGAGTACACATTTATGCTGATATAAAAAAAAAAATCCAGAATTATAATAGTTAATGGTAATGATTAAAAAAAACAAGCAAACAAAAATGAACATTACCTCATACAAGTTGTGGTTTAATTCACTTCCTAATTATAGGGAATCAACAGGAAAAATAGTACATGGGCAGACAGTCGCACATGTCTAACTCAACATTTCTTGTTCCCTTTTCTGAAGCATTTGGTCTGTTAACGCAGGACAGAGTACTGGGTTAGGGGGAGAAGAGGCAGATTCTGTCAGCTCCCCAGTCATGGTTTTCTCTACCAGAGAGCACAGACACCAAAAAA